>JAAXCT010002813.1:0-55219 GCA_012490785.1 Eragrostis nindensis
TTCACTTCAAATTGTCTCCTTTTTTCCCTTAGAATTTCTGCACTGTAAGAGAATATTCATTGTTGAGTCGTCTTCCTATTTATCATAGAGAAGAGCATGAAGCTGGCTGCGAAACTGGTTGCGATCATGGAACAGAGGATGAAATCGATTTAAAAGGACAGGAAAAACCCCAGCTAATACCATTAAGCATTTATGTTCAGCTAGCTTGCCTGAATTGTACCTGCACAAGAGGCCGATGTAGCGAACATCTGGTGTAATCTTTTCCCCCATGATTCCTAGAACAATTATGTTTGTAAACTCTATTTGATGGACTGGCTCCGGCCTGTCCCATATCAATGCAATTCAGGTGGGGATGCTCTCCCCTCCTCCGGTGACCTGTCAAAAAAAAAGTGTACCTGAGGGCCAACTAGAAGTTCCTCATGCTGGAGACATCTAGGAGCTGCGGTTGAAACAGGAGGTACCAACGAGTTCACATTTTTATATGATGTGACGTGTTGTGTAAACTTTGAATGGTTCAGAGGAGGCTATATTTTTGTTATAAATTGAGTGTATGAAATCAATGGTAACAACCATCGGTGAGTCAAATACATGTGAGATGACTGCCTAGGGTTGATTTGTTGTTTTAATTGATGAAGCTAACATCATATTTCTATCATGGTCCAGACGAAGCGTGAAGCGTCTGATTCTTCCCCTCATTTGGCGATCTGACCCACCAGCACCTGCCCGTGCACATATTCTGCAGATGATCATTGTTCTATTAGTAGGTGTAATATTTGTGTTATTTTGATTGATGCATCGCAGTTTAGATCGAAGCCTCTCATGATCTAGCCTCTCTCGCAATGGCATGGATAGGGTGAGCTCCTACACTTCTACAATTTATTTCTGGAGTTTCCACTTTTGTTGCAGAGCAGAAATCTAGAAGAGGCATGTCCATTTCTCAATCAGGTGTCAAATCCCAATAGAGATACTAAATCCATTTTTTTTTTGCCGATTAGCTAACTTTTATGTAAAATGAGCAGTCACCACAGGAATTTGCAGCAGCTTGCTTATTTGAGCAACCTAATTTTATTTTTTACATTCTAGATTGTAACCTCTGTTGCCAATTAATTTCATCAGTGATTATTGCACGTGTCATTAATTTTGGTTCTTGAAAGTTTTCAACAGTTAGGATTGGTTCTTGCCTTTTTCCTCAGTTGAAACTGTTTGTTAGCTGCTTAATTTTAGTATATTTTACCCTATGGCTTACAATCAAACTGTCCATTAAGGATTTGAGATGATAGAACAAAATAAACAATTTTAAAAAAAGTTTGTCTTCTGTGAGTACTTAGTAAATCGGTAAAGAGATTAAATTCGTTATACATTCTTCAGTTTCAGATTAGTCGCCCGGCATGTTCCTTTCAGTAACCCCTTTATTTGCATTCTCTGAGCCTCTTTCCAGTTTATGCAATGGCATTTTAATATTAATTTGCACCTAAATGCGGTGCCAATTTTATCATGCTTGGTTGAATAGTTTTGTAGGTACATCCAGCCTTTATATTCAATGGACTGCTTATTTCCATTGTTTTTAATGATTCATGTTTCTATTTTTCCAAGCCATTACCTTCATATTGCTAATTTGTCATAAGGTCATGCTTGATGAAGTCAGCACAGAAAAATCTGTCTCACATGGAGGACATGCTGCAGCGGATATTTGATAGCTTTTGCTAATTTGTCATAAGATCATCCTTGTTCATTTTGTAGCTTTTGCAATGCCGGATGTTTTGATTATTTGATTCCATACACCATGTATGTCTTACTATTTAGCACAAGGTTCTATTTGGTTCGGACAAGATCTGGTTCACTGACACCACACCCCCAGCAGGTATGTAAGCAGTGTGCTCCTCTCCCAACACTTCCTTCTCAAATGCATTGTAGTATTCTTTCGAATAGTACTAACAGCTCCAATGTATAGTAGGCCATGTGAAAGTTTGTAACTGAACCTAACCTATTGTTTTCTTATTTGTTTCAGGGGACAAACGTATTGTTTGGGTTGTACTGAATCCCCTCCTTTTGGGCTATTGAAATTATTTTTCTTCAGTTGGGAATTGGGACTTGCGGCATTTGACCTCCAGAGATCTTTTGATTATTGAACACGATGTGCATGCCTTGTCAAGGTGGAGCAAGACTCGTTGTTGGAGACTACGATCAAGGTATAATATTGCAACACATACATGAGTCATGTGCCTAATTTAGGAAAGTATAGAAAAATATTTTCTATAATATCATTGGAAAACACATTTTGTATCTCTCATGCTATGATTGACCATTTAGGATTATAGATTGATTTTTTGGATGGGTTTCAGAAATTATGGCAATGTTTTTCCCCGTTGCAAAGCATTTATGTGTCTTAATCGAGATTAATCTGTCATATATATGGGATGTCTCATGGGTGCTTTTGAGTTGATGGTGGAAATTACTCTAGCTGTTGAAAAGGGGTTCCTGGGTGTTTCATGCATTGGGTCTGAATAGATTGATGAATTAGGTTGATTTACCCGGTTGGGTTAGTGTTCTCAATCAGCAGTATATTTAACATCCCTCATATTCAATTCTCTCCATCATTATCAATAATTAAATACGATTAATGTAGGCATCATGTATACTAGAGAGAGAAAAGGAAATAGACATGTTTACTTCTTGTGTGTCATTGTGAATTGCAAAACAAAAATATTGACTTGTATAAAACCAGAGGCGGACGCTCCCTATAGGCAGGGTGGGGCGGCCGCCCCAGCTACCGCCAACCGCAAGTACCCCGCCCCCCTACCTAATAAGCAGTTCGATTCTCCATTGATGCGTCTGCGTTTCGTGAATTCGTGTTGCTGTTGCCTGGAGGAAGACGAACGAAGCGGCTAGCAATTTGCTTGTTGGGCCTGGGCCAATCCGATCAGAGATAGGACCATAGGCCCAGCCAAATGTTGTATCGATCCCTAACAGAAGCCGATCAGAATCGTGCTCCCGTCGTCCGTTCTCTCGCTTGTGCATGCGCCGCCAGAAAACCAATCGCGATCGTGCGACGTCTGGCACTATGGCGCTCCTTTCACCGGCGCTATTTGATTGATGGCGGCGCCCTGCTGTTGTCGGCGTCGGGCATGGCCGTGATTATTATTTATTCTTCACATTAGAAGGTAACACCTTAATATTCGCCTTTATGTGTCAATTTGTGGGAAATTTTTGTGCATTTGGTCGAACTTGCACCCTTAGTTTGTCGTTCATAGCTCGAGTTCACCCCACTTAAAATTTGAAGCTGGCTTCACTACGGTATAAAATAAGTATTAAGACACCCGTGACAACACACGGGCACTCACCTAGTAGATATATAACGAGCTGCATGGGCGCCTTGTGGTTGCCGACGTCACAACAACTGGCGCCATACCTTGGGGGCTCAGCTCCTCTTGGGAACGAGGCTTGGGCGGCCGCCGGCGCTGGAAATGGACTAGCTTGGCCGCTTCCGCCCATCGCATGTCACTCTGTTTTCTGCTGAAGCTGCAATGCAATGACGCATCCCCTGAAACGCGAGTACAGTACTACTCTGTTTTCCCGTGCAATGCAATGACAGCCATGTGTAAGTCAGTAATGACTAGGTTGCACGGGCCCACCACCGCCGCAACTACTACCGCTCCGTCACCGAGTTCCAGCCGGGGCCCTACTGCGCGTCGTCGTCGACGTGCCCGAGGGAAACACCGAGGACGACAATGTTCGCAGACACCGTCGTCAAGCTCAACCTCCAGAAGCTTGCAGACGTCGCAGATCGAGGAGAGCTCCTCGTTTTTTTCTTTTTTTCAGAGGATGGGCCAGCGCAGGGCCCACCTGCAGCCATGGGTTCGGGAGCAGACACGAGGAGCCGTAAGGCTCAGGCCTGCTCCCGGAGGGTGCGACACCCGGGTGAGGCACCAGCGCTCGAACCCGGGTGGGCAACGCACACGGCAAGTGCGTTACCAACCGAGCTGAGCTCCTCGTGATCCTTCACTTCATCGTGCTTCATCACTTTGTGTGTTGCACTGGCCTCGCCTAGCTTAGCTGTTGACGATCGATCGACCAGGGCGGCGCCGAAAGATGCCAGCTGTTACTCTTAAACAATTAAAATATAGTAAAAAATCAATGAATAATTAGACATAAACCTGAAATCATGAAATTTTCATCAACTAAAATAAGTCCATGGCTGTATGCCTTCATTACATCATTAAAAAGTTTTAAACAATTTGATTTAGCCGACTAAATCACCTTTAAAGGTTTCAAACCTCATCAAGAGCTTCATGCCTTCATCACATCACCATTTAGCCGGCTAAATCACTTTAATTTAGCGGATTTAGCCGCTATAGCGGTAGCTATAACGGGCTATGAACCTTAGCGCGAAATGAGGATTAGCTTAGCCTCTTCTCATTTCAGAGGCTATAGCGGTAGCTATAGCAGGCTATTTAATTAGAACACTGCATGTATATCAACAGCCATAGATGAGTTGGTACATAAAAAAAATTTATGGGTTCAAAAAATTAAAAATAAAACTACGCATTTGATGTGTTGTGAGGCAACTCAGTGAACACCTTTCAAGCATTCAACTTAAACAACCTAACAATCCGATATCTAAGGCCTAATATGCAAAAAAAAATGCATGAACCTGTAAAATCTCTGAACGGCAAGTAAACAGTTCAAACTGCTGTGGTAAAAAACTAGATTCGCATGCAAAATCAGCAGAGAGGGAAACGGAGAGAGATCAGGAAGGGAACGGGATTGGGAGCTGAAAGGGAAGGGAAAATGTAAATCAGTAGAGCAACATAAGAAAGACAACCATCAGCAAGGAGGAAGGTAGCGGTAAGGAATTATTGGAAGAAAATCAGAGGAAGGCGACTGTGAGAATCTGAATAAAAATAGGATAAAGAGTCACCTTTAGAGCAACTCCAATAGATTAGCTAAAAATAGATGGCCAAAATCTTCATTTAGCTATTATGTAAAACTAAAATGGTACCAAAAAAGTGGCTAAACCCAACAGCCTCTCTATAATTTAGTCCTCTCTATAATCAAATGCTTTGGGCTGCGAATTTACTTGAAGCCTTTTGCTGTATGGGCTTGGCCCATAGTTGACGTGAAGGCCCAAAGGAACACGTAAAATAGCATCATCTGTTTCAGTTCGTCTTCAGTGCCCCACCATCTACAACCTTCCGCCTTTCAGAGATTGATCAGATGCAGTGATGCCTAGCTTTGATTGATGCCCGTAACAGCTAAAATGGAGTGAATAGCAGGTTTAGAAGATACAGATGTAATCAATTTGGTCGATTCAATGGTCTGTGCTGCGAATTTTGCGGATTTGCAGCTGGTGGTTGGAAAGGGGAAGAAACAGAGCATGAGCAGCAGGAGATTGTTCGGTGAGGCGTCGCTCAATCGATTTAATGGTTTGCCTGGACGACGCGTCATTCGCATCGCACAGGGAGTCGCTTGGACGCCGCACGAGACCACACGCGGGACCGAGAGGCCGCGGGCAAGAGGATGCACGGCGAACGGCACGCGCGACGGGAGCAAAATTTGACCGCGCGCGCGGGAGGATGGAGTGGCGAGGGAGATTCGCTCGGCAAATATGGCTAGGCAGGCGAGGGAGATGCCGAGCGGGACGGAAAGGAGAGGAGGATGGCGACCCTATTGGAACGCGATTTTTGCAGCCATTTCATTTTTTTGCCGAACCGGAACCAGGTAGCGAGCCTTTGGAGTTGCTCTACCCACACGTGGCTTCCTAAAAAATTACTAGATTCAAAAATTAATGCAGAATTAATTTTAAATATATATTAAAAATAATATAATAATAATAAAACTAACCGCGCAAACGCACGGGCCGCCATGCCAGTTTTGAGGAAAACACCTTTTCTGGTGAGACTGAATAGTAATTAGAGACTTTGAGTTTTTTTTTTTTGATTTGATTCTTTCGGCTTCTGATTCTTCAATACTATTGCACGGGTTAGAAAAATATAAATAGTATTTCTATTTTATATCCAGATGGCTACCTTTTTTCAGTCATTTTATATGAATTTTTTTCTTATTACTAACAAATTACCCGTGCGTTGCAATGGAAAAATCGTGAGACTATAGTTCTTGTAGCTAGTTTATTTAGATAAAGGAAAATGAAAGTCTCAGCCTCTTGTAGTTAGTTTTCGTAGTTTTTGAGCTAGCTGCACCGGTGATAACATTTATAGAAAAATAGCATGCACACGGTACGAATAGCAAATTAGGTGCACATCCCTCACGCACGTGTAGATTAGGTGTAACAATCGAAATTGTAGCTGCAAAGTAAAAGTACCCTTGTCAAGTGAGAGTGGTAGACATAATCAATCAATTCTCAATTACGATTACGTCCTAATCCTTTTTTTTTTGAAACGTCCTAAATCTTGCTAACATGCTCTCTCTCTCTCTCTCAGCCCATCTTGCTTGGGAAATCATATCTTGCTAACCTGCTCTCTCTCTCTCTCGGCCCATATACAGAAATTCTCTGTGGGCCGAATCTCCACCCTCAACCCAGTATCGCCCAGAGCCCATATAACCCTTCGTTCTTCTTCCTCCGTATCAAGTCTATCAGAGCACTACAGACGCCATTGTTGCAAACATAAGCTTGCGAGTGCATGAAATTAAACCGCTAGAATGGCAATGGATGATCAAAATGGATTCATAACGATCTTCTCTTTCATCCCCGTGCAAAAAATGTTTCCGAAATTCTACCTTATCCTCATTCTCTTTTGCCCACATATTGAACTGTATTTGCTCAAGCAACGGCTCAAGTATTCTAAGGGCGTTGAGGCCGTCAAGCGGTGATTCCAGTAAGGTTTGTCTCTGGCAGGCGTTGTTGAGGCGCAATATGGAAGGGAAGGCGGACGCGTAGGTGCTAGCAGCGGGACGAATCGAACGTACATGCTATTGAGAAATACAACAACTGATTTTGATACGATTCGTCCGGGCAGAGGTCTGAAAATCTTGACTGAAAATCGGAGGCTGACGACCCCTTTGAGACTTATTATATAGTAGAGATTTATGCGATCCTTTTTTAAGGTGTGTTTCCCTAACAATTGAAAGAAATTATATTTTATTTACATATGGGTTTTATTTCAAAATTCACATGGTTTATTAATTGTAATTAGAATTTATTTTTTATTATTATTAATGGCATGATGGGTAATGTAGAAATAGGACTTATTGGTATTTTTTCTGTTATTTTTTATAATTTCGAATTTAATTATATTTTGACTCTCAATGGCATGGTGGTAATTCAGAAATATGAATTATTTATAATTCCAAATTTACTTTTTTTTCACTCACAATGTCATGATGGGTAATTGGGAATAGGAATTAGGGGTATTTTTAGCTACTTTTCTATTTATAATTTATTTATTTTAGACTCATAATGGCACGTTGGGTAATTTAGAAACAGGAATTAGGAATTTTTGGATATTTTATAATTTCGAATTTATATATTTTTTACTAATAATGGCATAGTGGGTAATTTGTAAATAGGTGTTAGGGGTCCTTTTGACTATTTTTTTTGTAATGGCATAGGTGGGTCATTTAGATCATGTTAGATCTAAATGCTATTGTTGATTTTACTTTAATTTGCACGGCCGAACGTTTTGCATTTTTTTGGTAATTTCTAGCATTTTTTTCCGATTAACGTGGAGGCACCGAAAGAAGCCTCCGATTAGTAATATAAGATTTGATTGATGCAGAAATACATATAGTGATGATTGAAAAAAGAATAAGAAGAAACCACTAACTGAATCTTCTAGAAGCATGTGCTTTTCTATCCATCTTATATTTACTAATTGGAGGCTCCTTTTGAGGCCTCCACATTAATCGGAAGAAAATGCAGAAATTCTCTCACAAAAAAGCAAAACATCTGGCCGTACAAATAAAGTAAGATAAACAATAGCCTTTAGATCTAATGTTATCTAAATTACCCACCTATGCCATTACAAAAGTTAGTCAAAAAAGACCCCTAATACCTATTTATAAATTACCCACGCCATTATGAGTAAATAAATAAATAATGTAAATAAGGTAGTCATATTATTATACCAGACAGATAAATGTCGTCATTGATTCTCTTAGAAAGCATATCTATGTTGAAGAACTGGAAACTGTATCTAGGAATATCATCTGAATCTTTTAGTTTCTTCACAGTAGTTGTCGGCAAGAAGTTTAGTATCTTGTCGTTTTCAACTGGTTGATATGATTTTGCTTCTAGTGTCACTTTAACATTCGATAAGGAGTACATATTGCCTTCTTCAATCAATGGTTTGAATTTTCCCGTACATGCCTTATTGATCACTCCGTGCATCATAGTGCCCTGTATTGTCATAATCTCATTAGATTTTAAACTGAAAGTAACTACAAAAGAAAAATTTTAATCACATTGAAGAATCATTATACCTCTTGATCAATCAGTATCACGTCTAGGCTTAAAAGTTCTCCACTACTCAGGACGATAGCATCCCATAGTCAGTAGCAATGAAACCTTCAAAAAGAAAAACACAAACATTTGACGGCTAGAATTTGTCAAGTTCAACATGCAGACAATAGAAGAGGAAAGCATATGTCATGAAAGAATTAGATGAAAGTAGAAAAGGTTTGTGCCTGACCCATACCTGAAAGTTCTTTTTACACTATGCTTATGTTTTTTTTTTTGAGAGGAATATGCTTATGTTTTTATGACATATCTAGAATATTTCTTTCAAAACTTTCAGCTTTAACATAGTCACTATAATACTTTAGAAAAGTAATTCGTACATAGTTTTCCTTGGACAGTACTACTATGCAACAACAACAAACAAACAAACAAATCTGAATACACTATACAGATGAACCTATAAACCACCAACACAGTAAACATCAACCTTATATCGATATTCAAATTTATAGTGGATGTTTTGTACGAATGCAACATGAATGTAAAGCATCAGATTCATGTTGTACACTATGGTGCAGAATTCTTTGGGTTACTACTGACAAAAACTGATCAGATACAAACTCACATGAGAGGATAAATTTTACATGATCATGATTAATGATCGTGTGGCTGTACTAAGACAAAATTGTTTTGCATGCAGAATTAAATTATGCAAACCTGATGATGGATGATCCTTCCTGGTGCAATCAGTAGCAACGAATCCTTCAAAGAAGAAACACAAACATGTGATGGCTAGAACTCGTCCAAGTCAACATGCAGAAATTCTCACAAAAATCGGAAGAAAAATGCTAGAAATTCTCACAAAAAAGCAAAACTTGCCGTACATCGTAAGTAACAAAGCCTAGAAATGATCAAATATAGCCTAAAATCAGTATACAAATTAATTCAATACTATTACCAAAAAGTAGTCAAAAAAGACCCCTAATACCTATTTATAAATTACCCACCATGCCATTATGAGTAAAGAAAAGATTAATTCGAAATTATAAAAAATAGCAAAAAAAAGTACCCTTAATTCCTATTTATAAATTATCCACCATGCCATTATGAGTAAAAAAAGGATAAATTCGAAATTATAAAAAATAGCCAAAAATACCCCTAATTTCTATTTCTAATTACCCACCATGCCACTATAAGTCAAAAAATAATTAATTCGAAATAGAAATATAGCCTAAAACACAACTAATTTCTATTTCTGAATTATCCATTAGTAAATTCGGAATTATATAAAATAACAAAACTACCTATGATTCCTGATACTTTACATCAAAGACATAAACGGTAGCCTGAATGTTTGTAGTCCATGAAGGGCGATGAAACATCCGTGCATTCAGATTCATGTACATGTACGTAAATATGGCAACTGCACTCCGTCGCGACAAGCACACACAATGTGGCATGCCCGGCGCCTCAGACATGCTATGTCAGCCATATGTTAAAAGGCTTAGAAGACTTGCATTGATAGGGATGTGGGACTTTATGTAGAAAAAATGTGGTTGTTGGAAATAAATAATTAGTCTAAGACAAAGAACAGTTGTGTACGCATAATCAGCCTTGATAAAAAGAGATTATGAAGAAATAGACATGGAGGACAAAGGTTGATAAATGAATCTGGAATATGACATAAGAGGATATCAGGGAAACAAAAATTTGAGTAACTGGAAAAATCAAGGATCTGATTAGAAGTTTACTAGAGCGATTAACTGAAATGAAGAAATTTCATTTAATCATAAGAAAAATAAGTTTGTATAAGGAGCAAAAAAAGTCACGAGGTAAAAAAATGTAAAGATGAACACCTCTTTTTGCAGTATGACACATGTCCTATAGATTAGAGAAACAAGAAATGTTTGTATTAAAAGACAATTATTGAATTTTGTTTATTCAAAAGGATAGTTGAGTTTTCATTTGGGAAACCAGAAAGATGTATTTCACAAAATAATTTCTACTTTTCAAATTAATATTCTCGAGCACAAATCAGGTGTTTCATAAAATATTCTTATAAAGTTATTTCACCCGTACACAGTTATTTAGAAAGAACAGTCGCCCGTGCAAGTGCACGGGCTTATAGGCTAGTGAAGCCCAATTCGTTGGTCAATTTGCACAGGGCGTGCATGACCCGGCTTGTTTGGTTTGCAACACCAGCGCTTCGTCGCTGGACCATCGATCGGATCCTCTAGTTGCCCGTAGCACCTGGGACGAAACATGAAAGCCAACACTCGCGAGAGGAAGACGGACGAGTAAGAAGAACATGTACTGAGTACGGGTGTGCGCGATTCATCCCTGTTGCTTTCCACCGTACCGTCCAGGCCCCTATCCTTTCCCGAAACAGGATGCGGACTTCGTGTCAGATTCAGGTTAGAGAAAGAGGAATCCCAGGCCCCTATCCTTTCCCGAAACAGGATGCGGACTTCGTGTCAGATTCAGGTTAGAGAAAGAGGAATCCTGATGAGGACGCGGGTGGGTTTGGCGCTGATCTTTCGGTGAGAGATAGGGGATAACTTCGATTTCGATTGGAGAGACGTTCACGGCCCGACTACAACCCGCAAGGATGCGCCTTAGCGACCGATACACCAACTCCAACGGTTGTTCGCGATCTTGTGGAGCACGATCAACCAAACCACGAGGGTAATTTCTGCAAGCAATCGAAGAACCAGCAAGAACAAGAAAACAAGTAACTCAATTCATCAAGGTGGGGTTCCGAATCAAGTAGTCCGAGCGGTCTAGTCGACTCGCGCGTCTACAAGGAAGTAGCAATGGCTAAACTTACAATCAATCAAAACCCAAACCCTAATGATGCGGCGGCGGCTGTTTATGAGGACCTTAGGGTCGTGCTCCACCCCCTGACACACCCCTCTACTGGAGCCGATACAATATACAAGGGCCCAAGCCAATAACGTGGCGCAGCACCGGGACAGATTCTGTACGTCTAATTGTTTTGACGATTCCCGACGTCTCTGGATGAATTTTGGCATGAGACCAGTGCCATTGGAAAGATAATCTTCTTAGCTTTCCATCCATATAAAGAACGTCCAAATCGGAGCTCGTATGCGACCTGGGCGACTGTTTTAATGAATACTGGTCCTGGACTCCGAAACGGACTCGAAGTCGACTTTAATTGGGCCTATAACTTGAGTTGCTCTCCCTTGCTGGCCCACCACGTCCCCAAGCACATCTGTAGCTTCCTCCTCATCATCTCCATGATTCCTAACAATAATTAATTTATTAGGTAGCATTTTATTCTCAAAACCATATATAGAAGACATTAGAAACGAGCTCACCGATAAATTTGATTGTCGTGTTCTAGCTCTCATGACTGAATCTTACATGTTCAGTAGAGGAGTGCTGGTCGTATCCGATATGGTGATGTCCTCATCAAATCCGCCATACGTGTCGGCTTCATGTCCGACTGCGGCTCAAGCAAGCGTATGTACATCTGTTCTGGCCCCTCGCGAGACTTCATTATGAGAAGAGCGGTGAGGAGAGGATTCCGCCGCGAAACCGCTCGACACGGAAGGCAGTGGAGTTAGGCCACGGACGGTGAGACCGCATCAACAACGCTGCTGTTCCTAAGAATATGGTGGAGTCCAGAGATCATGGGCCTGTTCCTCACAACAAGCGGAAGGCGACTGAATTGGTGGCCGGCAGCAGCAACGCAGACGACACAGAGGTGAAGCAGCAGATCAAGAAGAAGAACGGCGCTGCTGCAGAAGCCGAACCCACCACCATGGCCGCCACGCCGCCGTTCCCCCACTCCGGCGACCAGAGAGACGACCTCACTACGATCAACCCACCCGCTTTCGATCCTCGCAGAGACCTTCTTCCTACCGTGATGGAGCCCAAGGATAAACACACCGCGGACTTCGTGTCCAGGCCGAGCGACAAGGCGCTGGTTCGGACCGTGGCTCGGTGCGTAGTCAGCGTCTGCTCCGTCGACGCGCTCGACGGGAAGATCGTCGGCAGCTGCACCGGCATCGTCGTCGGCTGGACTAATGACGAGACGACAAAGCAAAATCGAGCTCGAATACTGACCAGTTTCGACGTCCTCCGTGAAATCAACCCATCCAGACCACGTAGGCGTAGCTCCTAACAAATCCGCTTGCCAAACAGGACAGTCTTAGAAGCACAG
The DNA here is from genome assembly GCA_012490785.1 of Eragrostis nindensis. NCBI lineage: Eukaryota > Viridiplantae > Streptophyta > Magnoliopsida > Poales > Poaceae > Eragrostis > Eragrostis nindensis. The sequence goes on from JAAXCT010002813.1 coordinate 12,600, forward strand.
GTTCTTTTCTTTTTTTTGACGTGAACAGCACAGGTTCTTTTCGTCAACGAGCATTACAACATCGCTCTGCTGGAGACCATGACCTCACCCAAATCCAACGCCGCCGCCGACTTATCATCATCGTTACCACCGCAGCTCCCTTCCTTCGGCTCCAACCCGAACTACGGCCAGGAAGTGTTTGTGCTAGCTCGAGGCAAAAAGTCGTACCTGACGGCCCGGCGCGGGACGATCTTGTCGTTCGACGAGCCAGACTATTTCCAACGCAACCACCTCATGTTCCTCAGCTGCGAGCTCCCCGCGCGCGGCACCGGAGGGCCCGCCGTCGATCGCGACGGCAACGTCGCCGGGATGGCGTTCGACACGGGTGACGACTCGCATCCGACCGCAATCCTCGCCGCCTCCACTATCCTCGCGTGCATGGAGATGTGGACCAAGTTCGGCCGGGTCGCGCGCCCCGCGCATCGGTTGCGGTTGAGGACGGTGGAGATGATGGAGGTGTCCCTCCAGGAGATGATGTCGCTTGATCACGACATCGAGAGTGGATACATTGTGGACAGGGTGACGTGTGGATCTGCTGCTGAGAGGCTTGGCGTTAGGTATGAAGATGTCATTGTTTCGTTCGATGGGCTGCGTGGTCACACGCTGCCGCAGTTGGAAGATTATCTCCTTTCTCTGGGTTTGCGGTTTCTGATGCAAAGAGGAACTGATTCATCAAGCTCCACGGTCGTGGATCTCAAGCTTCAAGTTTATGATCCCCTCGGACGCAGCACGAGAAGCGTCTTGCCTGTAGAATTCAGTGATGCTTCTGTCAACTAAAAGATACTATCAAGTTGGGAGATACAACCGTGAGGAGAAGCAGCAGGGCAATTGCCCATGTGTGATTAAATTCCATTCACTTTAACTTAGAATTAACGATTCATCTGTCTGTAATTCAGCTCTCATTTGGTCCACTTCGCTTTGGCTGAATGGTATGCACTTACTTTGTGGCACTCTCTCGGCTGAAATTGTTAATGCGTACGTACGATGTGATGCACTGTTTGAAGATAAAGAAACCTACCGTGCTCTGTTTGCTCCTTTACCGGCTCACCTCCATGGTCAAATCTACTTAACTCTCTCCGCTGAAATAGCTATGGGTAGGATGTGCTGCACTGTTTCAAGACTAAAATACCTACCGAATGCAACAGTCTGATGGTCGTATATGTGGAACGCACGTGCTCTTCCACCTGCTCACCTCCATCCAATAGTCAAGTCTATCCTGATACAGAAAAGGTAGAAGGCGCGCACGCACACACCAGTGGCAGACGTCATACGTTTAAATTGACTTATTTCTTTGCAAAATTGTATGTTGACTTTCACTCAAGGGATGGAAATAAGTACTGGCTGATTCATGTTCCACCTTCCATGTACTCTCAAAATCGATAAATAAGGGCACGGCTATTCTTATCAATCATCTGCGTTAGTTTGCTCCAGTTTATGGTGTGAGCCACCAATTCAAATCGACAGGTTGATGACCTACCTAGTTGCCTGTACATGCAGTATGACGCTTGATTGGTTTGCATACCTGATTTATTTTGATTATTTTTATGATACGACTCGCATTGATTAAGCCATCAGTGAAAGTTAATCGTTATACATTGCATAAACTAGCTTTTTGACAAACCAAAGTCAGTCCTGAAATGTTCACCAGCTTATGGAGAGGGAAGATATCTAGCGCAGGATACAATAATTAGCTCAATAGGATTTTTCAGTTAGCGATTGAAAACTTCAGCAAAAAAAGAAAGGACGAATGCAGACTGCAGCAGATATGCTGAAACTTTCCTTGGGTTTCATCAAAAAAGTCCGTTACTAGAAGATTGGAAGGATTGACTTGAAATGAAGTTGTGACGCGAACCTCTGCGCTGATAATTACTAACCGCTAGATCAGATGTGCTTTGCTCTCGCTCCATGCACTTGAGCTATGCACTTACGGTCAGATGGAAAATCCAAGGTTAACCAAATGTAAAAAAAAAGAGGGTGAATTGCTGCTTGTATTTCAAAATAATTTGAAACAGAGAGCAGGGTAAATTAAAAAGTGTTAAATTCAGCAGTACGATGTACCGCGATCCGGCCATTGCTATGTGTATGCACTGGACCGATGTATATACGCTTGGCTGATGACGCTTTCTACGCTCTTGAACCGGTCTAACACGCTCATTTACATTTTGTCCTCTGTGTTTGATTCTTCGTTCTTAACTTTGCCAACAAGAAGGTGAAGAAATAATCGTTTTTTTTTTGGGACAGAAATAATCGTTGGCCACGCGCGCTATCAAGCAAACTTCAATGTAGTGTGCCAGTCTGGCAACGCAAATACCTGTATCACTCCATCTATTGACGATTGAAGAATTTGTGTTGGCAAATACCGGCACTTGCGCATCCCAAGACTACCTTATCTGTATTTGATTTCGAATAAAATCGGTTGTATGTATGGACTGAATTTCTATTTTTCACAGACGATTTTTGTGCTTCCAGAATTAGCATGTCGAGTTCCAGAATCTAGTTAAAGTTAATCTATTGCACAATTAAACTAGTTAGTCTTCTAGACAAACTCTTAAACTGAAGTCAGTCCTTCCTGTAGCGTTCACCTGCTTATGGAGAGGGGAGATATCTAGTGCAAGATTCATTTAGGGCTCCTTTGGATTGAAGGAAAAATTTTCCTTTCCTGCGTTTTTCCTGTGAAATTCCTGTGCGATTCCTGTGAAATTCCTGTGTTCCAAAGGAGGCCTTAGCTGATTAGGATTTTCAGTGAAAGATTAAAACTTCCAACAACAAGGGAAGAAATTAAGTGAGTGCAGACTGAAGTAGATATGCTGAAACTTTGGTTGGGGCTACGTATTAAGGTGAAGAACCAGGTTTTCATGCAAAAACTCCGTTTCCTGAAAAGATTGGAAAATTGACTTGAAATGAAGTTGTGATGCGGAATCTCTGCACTGATGATTAACCATATGTTCAGTTGAGTTTTGCTCTCGCCCCAAAAATGCAGTAAAAATCCAAGTGTAATTCAAATCTCAATATTAGCATGATGTAGAATTGTTGCGTGTATCTGATAAAAAATGTGGATTGTAAGAAATATTATATTTTTGACAATAGGATATATACAGCAATCCTGCAATTGCTGATATAATGCACTGAATCAGTGTCCGTACATACGGCTGATGACTCTTTCAAAGCTCAGAACTGGTCTAACACGCTTCTTTACATTTTGCCCTCTGGACTTGACTCTTAATTTCTTCGCAAGGAAGGTGAAGAAGTCATTTCGTCATGCGCGCTATCAAACAAACTTCACTGTTAGTGTGTCAAACTGTCAGTGTAACAAATATCTGTACCACTCCCTGAACAATCTATTCACTCTTGGAATGTATGTGGTTCCAAATAAATCGTGTTGCAGATGCAAGTAGGGAGTCTGATTTTCTAATTTTCACAGAGATCTTTATACAGACAGAATCCTGGCTGCGCTTCTATGTATAGTTTGTCGAGTTACTTACTATAGTACTGCCTGAGGAAATTCAGTCTTTGTTGCGCAGAAAACTACTTTTGGTGGTCAGTGCATTCAAATTGTAGAGAAGATAGTCTGACGGCTCAAAATGTTATAGCGTGCCAATTGGTGTGCACAGATTGCTTAGCTCATCAAAGTTGGAAAATCGTCCAACTCTGCGTGGTATAGATAAAGAACAAGCAGTTGGTTGATTTCCAGCTTAATCTTGGCCTCGAAGACGAATTTGTCACTGCTTGTTTGAGCACAATATTATCATCACGTTCACACACTTTGATGACGAAATATATCAGTAAATACATTTTGCTCTTGGAACTAAAAATTCAGGTGGATATATCAAAAAAATAAAGGTAAAAGGACCCGAGTACCAAAAAATCTAGCAAAAATGTCAACACATACACATGACTTTTGGTTTTGGAAACTCATACTACACGAGTCCATGACTTATATGGTTCCTTGCAACTTGCTTGTGACTCCTCTACGGGGCCTATTCGACAAATCGAAAGAGCAGTTGGCTTACTAGAAAGGGAGATTTCCCTTTGTGGACCACACGAAAATACACCAACAAACTCACGAAAGTCAGAACCCATGATTTCCGATTAAATCCACCGCAACGACGTTTGATGTTGAGCTTTGACTTTTCTTGCACGCACGTCCAACACGGCACACAATAATTAACTCACACCGAAATAGATTCAAATGACAAGAAACCTCGTCAACACGTACACTTCACACTCGCTTTCAAATCGCTGTTTACTCCGCCGAAAATCTTCCCATTTTCAGTTCATAGATGCAAGCATCAGTAGTAAGCAGATGAAGCAGAGAAAGAAGAATCACACCGACGCTGGAGATGTACGCGTAACGGTTCGTTCATGAAGATCCAATGGTCGGGAACTCCTCAGTAGTTTTAGCTAAGTGCTGTTACTTTTGTCGATTGTACTGTGACTCGTCCGGTAAAGGTCAGAGTTCACCTGCTCTGTAAAAACGCGTCGCTGCGTACTCCATATAAGCAGCCGCCGCCGCAACTTTAAGCTTAAGAAATGAAACCCTAGCTTATCTATCTTCGTCCTGTTCTTCGCGTTTTCACTTTCCCCATTTACTTATCTTTCGATTTTGCCAATTTATCTCGCAGTTCGTTCTGTTCTTGTTCTTGATTTCAGTCAGGGATCTTCCGGTCCTGACAAATTGGTATCAGTAGCCTTCCCTTCCTCGGCCACAAATTTTTCCCACCTTCCCACCCAAACCTGCTCGAATCCGCACAGGAACCAGTGCGTCCAGCCAGATTTCGGTCGATTGTGTTGGTCAGGGTTGGAGGAACAAGTATCCTCCGTAAAATTCCGCAGCCATAGCAACCGATTCAGATCTGACCTGAAGAACTCGCTTACCACAGGTATGAACTGGTGATGGCATGAAATCTTTCAGTGAGTCCTAGCCAGCCTCCTGGGTTTGCAGGGTTGAATCCGGCTTTTGGTATGAACTGGTGACGGCGGGAATTTATTCTGTGAGTCCTAGCCAGCCTCCTCTAGCCCGATTTGATCGATTTCTCATACGGAGGTGTGCGAGTATACTGCTCCCTGTAAACCCTCGGTACTGACGAAATCGATTTCTTACTGCATCCAACATGCCGAAAGCCAAGGCTACCATCGAGGGTGACAAAGATGGTGAAGAAGATATTACACTGGCAACCGAAGTGGCACAGCTGAAGAACCAACTGTCTGCTGTCAAAGTGCTCATGGAGAATCAATCCAAACAGATGCAAGCTGAGCTCAAAGAAACACAGAGCAAGATGCAAAATGATATGAAGCTACAGATGGACACCTTCCTGGAGAAACTGATGCTGTTGCAGATGGGACACCAAGCAAACCCAGTTCAAGCTGAAACAATGGGCAGCAGAATTGGTCATGCAGTGAAGGAAGGATCTCCTGCTGTGGGTGAGAATTCTCCAGTGACGCCACAACATGGTACATCTGAACCACCATTGGCTCAAGCAAGCACCAAACCACTGACAACACCTTTAGCCAGACCAATTTTCCCACCACCACCACCACCACCACCACCAATTACACAGCCAGCACCAAGAGCTTTGGACAAACAACCTACACTTACCAACCTACCACCTATAATACCATCTCAGGAACAACCTCAGTTTGGCATGCCAACTTCGTTATGGCCATCAAGTTCCTCTCAGAATGCATTCACCTTCAACACAAATGTCCCAGCCTCACAGCCAAATAATATACCACCACACAGCCCATCCAATCCTCAAACACATCAACATGGCCATGTATACACCATAAACCATTCTACTCATCCAACTCCACCAGTACAGCCATACCACTCAAACCCAATGTCAACCACATTCCTATCCATTCACACATGAGCCATCCTTATCAGTCCATATCAACCTATACAACACCACAACCTTACTATCCACCACAACATCAGTATAACTACTACCACCAGCCATCATACCCTCCCATGCCAAGACCTGACCAGAACTGGTCACCACCATGGCCAAGGCCTGAAACTCAACATCCTCCCCAATTACAAACAGTGCCACCTCCCATACACCAAAACCAAACATCCCACCAATCACTGAATGACAGGAATCCATTTGCACAGTCATTCAGTAAAGGGTTAAAGCTGGAATTCCCTAGATTTGATGGTGAGAACCCAAGTGGATGGATTAGGCAAGCAAACAAGTGTTTTCAGTTGGCTGAAATTCCTGCAGACAAGAAGGTCAAGTTTGCTGAAGTTTTTCTTTGTGACAAAGCTGATCACTGGCTGAGAAGCACAGGGGTTAATACTGACCAAATTACTTGGGATCAGTTTTGCAAGTTGATTCTGGAAAGATTTGCAGCTGAGACCTCTCATGATGTAGTGGATTTGTTTAAATCTCTACAACAATCCAATTCTGTGACCAGCTACATTGATAAGTTTGAGGAAATCATGGGGTTGGTAATTCAGAGGAACCCTTCCATTCAGGAATCTTATTTCTTGAGTTCTTTTATAGCAGGACTGAAGGATTACATTAAGACACCAGTCAAGGCTCATAATCCTCAAACACTGGTACAAGCCTATAGTCATGCCAGAAATTATGAAAATAGTTCTGCTGTAAGGAAGAGCAACTCAGATTATAACAAGTACAGTTACAGGCCTAATCCTCAAACAGCCAACAAATCACCACTGCAACTCCAGAAAACTACACCAGACAGCACTCAGAAGCAACAGACATGGAGTGTCCCGAAACAATTCTTTGATAAAAGCAAGTGTTATAAATGCCAAGAACCTTGGGTTGCAGGTCATAAACAAGTCTGCAAATTCAGGAATTCATTACATCTGATCACTGTAGAGCAAGCTGATCCTGAGGAAGAGCACCAAGATTCTGGAGAATCAACTGACCAAAATGAAGAGAATGAGGATAATAGTCCTGAATTGCACATTTCTATGCATGCTATTTCAGGCACATTGGATACTGGAAAGACATTTCTATTATTCTTACAATTTGGATCAGTCAAAGCAGTGGCTTTGGTGGATACTGGTAGCACAACAACCTTCATTGACCCAAGTATTATACACAAGGCAAATATTGGTATCAATAATAATGATCCAGTCAAGGTAACTGTAGCTAATGGTGATATACTATGGACTCAAGCAATAGCACCACAGTGCAAATACTCTATTCAGGGTGAAGAATTTACCACTGACTTCAGAGTTCTAGAGTTGAAAGGTTATGATGTCATCTTAGGCTGTGACTGGATTTACACATTCAGCCCTGTGGGGTTAGATCTCAAGACAAGACAGTTCACAATACTGAAAGAAGACAGAACAGTAACCTTTCAGGATGAGACAATTCCTAACAAGCAATTCTTGATATCACACAAGAAGATGAAAAAGCTCTTAAAGAAGGGAGCTACTGGTGCAGTAATATATGTCAAAGCACTGACCTTGAACTCTACAGAAACTGAACAAGCTCCAGTTGAATTACAGAAGGTGTTGCAACAGTTTGCTGAAGTATTCAGTGAGCCAAAGGAACTGCCACCAGAAAGAAGTGTAGATCACAAAATCACCTTGTTACCTGGAGCTGAACCAATCAACATGAGACCATATAGGTTATCTCATAAGCAAAAAAGTACCATGGAAGCTCTCATTCTCTCTCTATTGCAGAACAGTGTGATCAGACCAAGTATGAGTCCTTATAGTTCTCCAGCTATTCTTGTTAAAAAGAAAGATGGCACCTGGAGACTTTGCATTGACTATAGGAAACTGAACGGGTTGACAGTCAAAAACAAGTATCCCATACCAGTCATTGAAGATCTGCTGGATGAATTGCATGGAGAAAAATTTTTCACAAAGATAGACCTAAGATCAGGCTACCATCAAATAAGAATGTCAGCTGCAGACATTGAAAAAACTGCATTCAGCACACACCAAGGCCATTTCGAGTACGTGGTCATGCCATTTGGGTTGACAAACGCCCCAGCAACATTTCAAGCACTGATGAACAACATTTTAGCACCATATCTGAGAAAATGTGCACTAGTTTTCTTTGATGATATTCTCATCTATAGTTCATCATTGCAAGAACACATTAAGCATGTAGCTCAGATTCTGCAAGTGCTCAAGGATAACAAGCTTTATGCCAAGATGAGTAAATGTGTTTTTGGACAAGATAAAGTGGAGTATCTTGGTCATATTATACATTCTGAAGGAGTATCTACAGATCCTTCAAAAATACAGGCAGTGACTGAATGGCCAACACCAAAAACCATATCTGAATTGAGAGGCTTTTTAGGCCTGGCTGGCTACTATAGAAGATTTATCAAGAACTATGGTTGCATTTGCAGACCCTTATTTGACAGCCTCAAGAAAGGACAGTTTTTGTGGACTGACAAGCAACAACAGGCTTTTGCCCAGATTAAAGAAGCACTGTCACAATCACCTGTCCTGGCTCTACCTGATTTCTCTCTGCCTTTTATTTTAGAGGCTGATGCAAGTGGTTTTGGAGTTGGAGCTGTCTTGATGCAAAACAACAGACCAATAGCATACTTGAGCAAATCACTAGGCCCAAAAGCAAGTGCTATGTCCACTTATGACAAAGAGGCAATGGCCATTTTGGAAGCCTTGAAAAGATGGAAACATTACTTGGCTGAAGCTACTGTCATTATCAGGACAGATCAGCAAAGTTTGAAATACATCAGTGACCAGAAATTAGTAGAAGGGATCCAGCATAAACTGATGGCTAAGCTTCTGAGCTACAACTATAGAATTGAATATAAAAAGGGAAAGAACAACAAGGCTGCTGATGCATTATCAAGGAAGCCAACCAATCACACACTGATGGCCATTTCTCATAGCATTCCATTGTGGATTAAAGATGTCCTGGAGAGTTATGATACAGATGAAAAGTGTAGAGAATTGCAACAACAACTCAGTGTTACTCCAAATTCACTACCCAATTTCACTTTATCTAATGGCATTATCAGGTACAAGAATAGAATCTACATTGGGTCTGCATCTTCTCTGAAGACTCAGTTGATTGCTGCATTTCATGATTCAGCATTGGGTGGTCACTCCGGAGAGAGGGCTACATACCAGAGAATCAAGCTGTTGTTCCATTGGCCGAAAATGAAACAAGAAGTAATAGATTTCGTCAAAGCTTGTCCTACTTGCCAAAAGAACAAGTCTGAAAATGTACCATATCCAGGACTCTTGCAGCCATTACCAGTGCCTGACATGGCATGGCAGCATGTCACTATGGATTTCATAGAGGCATTACCCAAATCTGAAGGAAAAGATACAATTATGGTAGTAGTTGACAAGTTGACTAAATATGCTCATTTCATTCCACTAAGTCATCCTTTCACTGTCAACACTATCATTCAAGCATTCACTGATAATGTATTCAGACTACATGGATTACCAATGGTCATCATCACTGACAGAGACAGGATATTCACCAGTACAATGTGGCAAGATCTTTTCAAATCTCTGAAAGTGAAGCTCAAATTCAGTAGTGCATATCATCCTCAAACTGATGGTCAAACTGAAAGGGTTAATCAATGTTTGGAAAATTATCTCAGATGCATGGTTTTTCAGTGCCCAAAAAAATGGAAGGCTAGACTGACAGTGGCTGAATGGTGGTACAACACTTCATTTCACACTTCACTCAAGATGACACCATTTCAAGCACTATATGGGTTCCCTCCACCAATGATAACAGAAGGCATCTTACCTGATTCTGCTATACCTGAAGTGAAAGATTGGATGCAAGCTAAACTGACAGCACTACAAAATGTCAAGGACAACCTGCTGCAAGCACAGAACAGAATGAAGAAATATGCTGACAGGAAAAGAAGTGAGAGGGAATTTCAAGAGGGAGATATGGTCTATTTAAAAATGCAACCATACAGGCATACATCCTTGGGTATTCACTCATCTCTCAAGCTCCATTCCAAGTATTATGGTCCCTTCAGAGTGCTTGCCAGAATTGGACAGGTAGCTTATAAACTACTGTTGCCTGAAACTAGTGCTATACATCCAGTCTTCCATGTTAGTCAACTGAAAAGACATTTGGGAAAGAAAGTAACTGCTACTGAAACATTACCACTAGTTGACTCTGATGGCAATATTCAGTCTGAACCTGAGGCAATACTAGAAAGAAGACTGATACCGAGGAACAATGAACCTGTGGTTCAGTGGTTGATCAAGTGGATTAACTTGCCCAATGAGAGCTCTACCTGGGAAGATGCTGCATTCATCAAGAAGATATTTCCAGCATTTCACCCTTGAGGACAAGGGTCTCAAAGAAGGGAGCTATTGTCAGCATCAGTAGTAAGCAGATGAAGCAGAGAAAGAAGAATCACACCGACGCTGGAGATGTACGCGTAACGGTTCGTTCATGAAGATCCAACGGCCGGGAACTCCTCAGTAGTTTTAGCTAAGTGCTGTTACTTTTGTCGATCGTACTGTGACTCGTCCGGTAAAGGTCAGAGTTCACCTGCTCTGTAAAAACGCGTCGCTGCGTACTCCATATAAGCAGCCGCCGCCGCAACTTTAAGCTTAAGAAATGAAACCCTAGCTTATCTATCTTCGTCCTGTTCTTCGCGTTTTCACTTTCCCCATTTACTTATCTTTCGATTTTGCCAATTTATCTCGCAGTTCATTCTGTTCTTGTTCTTGATTTCAGTCAGGGATCTTCCGGTCCTGACAATAGAGTTAAAGGAGGGGTAAAAAAAAGTTCACCGAAAAATCGCATGCAGCTGTTTCCCCTGGCGTACAAAGTTTCCCACGAGAAAAATCGCACGTCCCCACGTACACGCTGGTCCCATCAGGCACCAGCACATATGGGTCCCACAGGTCAGCTAGCGTACAGCCTGTGAGGTAACGGAAAAGTTGGTACGCGCAGGCGCCAGGCGGTGTCCCGTCGTGTAGTTGGGACCAACTGACTGGTCCCGTGAGCCCAGCATCCGCAGCAGCCGCGGCTGCATGGTCAACTCTCGCATCCCATCCCTGCCGTACACCGCCATCCAACGACGCGTACCAAGTCACCGCCTGCCACCGGTAACCATTACTCCACCGCAGACGGGCCTGCCCGGCTGCACGGCGCCCGATGCACCCGCCGCTCCGACTGCAGCCGGTCCACTCGACCGGCTGCAGGCGGTCACTGCCTGGCCACGTTTTATAGCCCCGCGTCGCTCGCCTCGTAGTACCCTACCCACTTGTCTGTCCCCCCTTCCTTCCACTCCGGCGACCGACTGAGGAGAAGGACTGACTCCGGCGCGCGAGCGAGGTGTGTCCTTTGGGAGATGCTGACGCTGGACCTGATGGGCGGGTACGGCGGGCGGGCGGAGGAGCAGGCGGCGGCCATCCAGGAGGCGGCCGCGGCGGGGCTGCGCGGGATGGAGCACCTCGTCACGCAGCTGCAGCTCTCCCGCGCCGGCACCGGCGAGACGCCCCCCACGACGGCGGTGCAGGCACACCAGCACCAGCAGCCACAGGAGGTGGACTGCCGGGAGGTCACGGACATGACGGTGTCCAAGTTCAAGAAGGTGATCTCCATGCTCAACCGCACGGGCCACGCGCGGTTCCGCCGCGGCCCCGTGGTGGCGCAATCGGAGGGCCCTCCCCCTCCTCCAGCAGCGGCGGCGGCCGGCCAGTCCGAGCCGGCGAGGTCCGCGCCGCCGCTGCCCATGACGCTGGACTTCAGCAAGGCGGGGTACGGAGGGAGCAAGGAGGTGAGCTGCGTGTCCGGCGGCGCGAGCTCGTCGTTCCTGTCGTCGGTGATGACCGGCGACGGGAGCGTGTCGAACGGGCGCGGCGGCGTTGGCGGGTCGATGGTGATGCTGCCGCCGGCGCACGGCGGGGGCAAGCCGCCGCTGTCGTCGTCCGGGAAGCGGCGGTGCAGCGACCACGCGCACTCGGAGAACCTCGGCGGCGCCACCGGCGGGCGGTGCCACTGCTCCAAGCGCCGGTACGTACTACATAAAAGGAATTCGTATAGATTTTGTTGCTGCTGAACTGAATCGAGCAGGGGTGAATTGAATCGATCTGGTTTCGCTTGCAGGAAGCATCGCGTGAAGCGGACCATCCGGGTGCCGGCGATCAGCCCGAAGGTGGCGGACATCCCCGCCGACGAGTACTCGTGGCGCAAGTACGGGCAGAAGCCCATTAAGGCCTCCTTTGGGAGCGCCGGATTGGCTGCCCGGGGCCACTGCCCGCGTCACGGGAATTACCTGCACGCTGCTACCCAGGGTGTGCGGTTGGGGTTCTCCCCTTTGGGCTTTGGCAGCACATGACTAGAAACCCCGGTTAAATGCTCTGATTTTTCAAGAATATCAAAAAAGTCTCGATATTTCAGGAAAAATCAAAAAGACTCTGCAAATTAAGGAAAAAAAATCGAAAAACAACTCCAAAAATTCAGAAAAAAATTGAAAAACGACCCAGGTATTCAGGAATATCGAAAAATGACCCCAAATATTCAGAAAAACCAAAAAAATTTCCAAAAATTCAGAAAAAATAGAGAAATTGTGACTAGCAAATTATCAACATCCCACCAACTTAATGAGTAAATAATTCCTAGGTACATACTTCATTTTTCTACCAGGCATGGCAAACAAAAGACATACATCATTTTGCATCCCACCAACAGGAATCATTTCAGTGGCTCCAAATACATTACAACATTGACTGAGCGAGGTTCATGCATTAATGCCCCTAAGACACCATTTCAGCATCTCCAAATTACCACAGCTCCAAATACAGTGCTACAGTGACTCAGCGAGGTTCCTGCATAAAAAAGGATCAGCTATTAGTTGCGGCATAACAGAACAAAAAATAAACCGCCATGTTGAACATAAATTTGATATAAGATGCTATATTTTTAGCATTGTATCACAAGTCCCATGTTGAACAAAAAAAAAATAAATGGAAATACCAATGGCATGAATTCTGTAACTCATCCACATTCACTTTTCTTTGTACCACCAACAAAAATGCCATCAGAACAGGAATACTGAACAAACAAAACCTATGGACAGATGACGACAGGATTCCCCACTAAGATCTCAACTTTCGGAGCATTTTTCTTACAAGCTACATGATTCTTTGAGCATAAATCATCATGCAGTACAAAACACACAAGCAGAATCAATACTATAACCTGTAAAGTACAAAAGCAGAAGTAATACCAGTTTTCCTTTTGTATCAGCACAAAAGCATCCATTCATTTTTAACAAGTATTAATACCAGTTTACACATTGCAGAGTAAGTATAAAACACACAAGCAGAATTAATAAGCAATATACGCGGCCTGCAAGTCTGGGTTTCAGCAAACTTGATAAACAAGGCCACATTCTGAAGCACCATTCAACCTCGTAGTAAAAGTTTCCAGCATACCAAACAAACCATACTGACACATGCATTTTTTGCAAGCAAATTCACAAGTGATAATTAGGGAAACATAAGGCAACTACCAGTAACAAATTCACAAGTGACTAATGAACCATTAGAGCCGTAGTCTTATCTTGGTCTCTTGAGTATTTCTCATGTAAAGATTGTGCAGTTAACTACTTGAACACACACACAACAGGGGATGCTTCTTGATTCTGATAAGCCTACTTCACTATCATGAAAAAGATCAGAAAACAAATCACATCAGTGATTAGGGAACCAAAGAACTGCATCTAGACCAAATGCTTCGTGATCAAAGCCTAGAAACCTGATGAAGCGGCTACTATAGAAAACACACAAAAGGACAGAACCATCCCTAGCATTTCCCCCAAAATTCTGCCCAGTGTCTACCGAGACCATAGAAAAATTATGAACATCTTTCAGCTTTCTTACCTCACGAGATTGATATGGAATGTGGTCAATCCAGTGGCAATCTTGCACCTCCTTGCCTTCCTTCGTTCAGATCTACATTGGAAAAGGCTCAAAATTCTTCAAACCCTAGATACGGAAATAAGAAGAGAGGGAGGGTGAGGGAGAGAGTGGGAGCTTGTGGGAGCTTGTGGATCTTTTGGCCGCCGCCTCCCTCGTCTGAGATCTGGAGAATATGACGGTAGCTTCATCATCATGAGAGAGAGAGAGCTAGCTAGCTCATCTTGACGACGTGCAGAGGGTAGGAGTCGATGCCGGCATCGAGCGTTTCGCGAACTCGTCGAGGAGGAGGAGGCCGTTGTCCGTTCGTCGATGAGGAGTCGGCCGCGGCGTCGTCGGGGAGGAGGAGGCAGCCGCGGCGTCGCGGGTAAGGAGGAAGTGACGGGAAGTGGCGGCCGCAGCGTCGCGGTGGAGGAGGCGGCCGCGGCTTCGCGGGTTGGCGGCGGGCGGTGTCGCATCGAGCGAGAACAAGACGGGGAAGAGAGACGGGGTTGATGGACACGACTCCGAGGACCTGGATTTGCTCCCCGTCGAAACCGGCCGTGACCGGGGCGATTATACCCTGTCCACGGGTCTTCCAAAGGCTGAGAAATTCGGCCCGGGGTCGAGTTCCGCGTGGGCCGCCAGCCCTGGAAATCGACAGGGATCCCGGCGGGGAAAGGCGTTCCCAAAGGAGGCCTAAGGGGTCGCCGTACCCGAGGGGCTACTACAAGTGCAGCACGGTGCGGGGCTGCCCGGCGCGGAAGCACGTCGAGCGCGACCCCGCCGAGCCGGCCATGCTCATCGTCACCTACGAGGGCGAACACCGCCACTCCCACGACGCCGCACCGCCGCTCGCGCCGCTGCCGGAGCTCCTCCCCTCTCCAACCATTGACTGAGATGATGGAACAACTCTGTTTTACTAGTAGCGATTAGACACCTTTTACTAGTAGCGATTAGACACCTTTGTGGATTACTGCTAATGACTCCTTATTAGTTACTAGTAGTACCAATTTACTAGACTCTCAGTTGTAGCTGTGGTAGTATTACTACAGTAGTTTCATTTCCTTTTGAATTTCTCTTCTCTTTTTTTCTTGGGTTGTAAAAGGATTAGGAAGAGGATGTGTTTAGGCTGCCTTATGAGGAGCTTTGAAGAAGAAGAAGAAACGAAAAAAGTTAAACAGGACGAGAGAGCTTTGTGTGTGGCGTGGGTGACCGGATTTTGACCGCGCTTTGGGGCCATTTCAGAGCCCGGTTTAATCCGGAGCCGTGGAGTCCGGCGAGTGAGGCTGATAGCAGGGGTCAAAAGGGCGTGGGGCCCACCAGTTGAACGAACGGGCGGCTGGTGCTTTTGGCTTGGACTGCGACGTGGACGGGTGCGGGGACGAGGTCAAAGAACGCGGCGGCAGGGGTGGGGCCCGCACCCGGCTGGCACCGTTGACTCGTGTCAGCCTGGCTTTTGTTCTTTTGCGTTGGTTGGGTGCGGCGCGCTGCGTCCACACCACACCTCCGGCGCCCGGGTCAAACATCTCGGTTGGCGCGTGGGGCCGCCGGCTACGTAGCGCTGCCTGGCCTGGGCACGTTGAAATTCTTTGGTTCGTGTTGGATCCTGTCATGCAGCACTAGGGACTGACCGGACCAGCGTCGTTTTCGTCTAGAAGCGCACGCTTCACCACCCAACCGAGAGAGAGAGTATCCTATGATAAAACCAATGGATTATGGATGCACAAAAATTGACCACCCTGTGGTGTTTTCTTCTTTTCGTTCAACTCGTCGCGTGGCCCTTTTTTTATCCCGTCTCTATTCTCCCAACCTTCTGCATGTGCATCAAAACCAACAACAAAAAGGAAAAACTTGTGCATGTGTTGCGACCCTGCGCCCGTACTGCTCCTCTACAGCATCCAGGCTGCTGGTGGCATTGTTCAGTGGAGCGAGCGTCTTTGTGTCTGCTGCTGGGTGCATCTGGCTTGCAGCAAGTCTGTGTCTGGCCGGATATGGCAAAGTCCGATGTGTGGCAGGCCAGGGGAGCACAAGTCAAAAAGGGCATCTTCTCTCCTTTTGATTTTGGAGCTGCGGGGCGGGTCGGATTTGTCCCGTTGCTCCGCGTGGGCGTGCTGCCGTGTCGCCCATCTTCACCGGATCCGTTGCGCTGTGCCGGTCTATCCGTTGCGCTGTGCCGGTCTCTCTGCTTCGTCTTGCTGCGCGCACCGGCTGCAGGGACGGATGGTGCACCAACGTTTGTTAAGCGATGATGTACAAACCTAAAATGAAGGTTTGTACTATTCGTTTTAACTAAGGAAAAGTAGATACTTCTGTGACTATGCACGCGTGTAATTCCACAATCATCAAGCACAGTTTCACAGGTCAATAAGAGTAACATATAGAATTATTACTCGTATATGAAAAACCTCTAAATTGAGTGAAGCAATAAGTCAGATGAAATAAAAATTTACTGACGTAAGAGGGCATATACAATCAAAAATTTATCCCCATAAAAAAATTTATCATAATTTATATAACACAGACACAGAGTACAATCATCATAATGAAAATCAAAGATGATACAATAAACTTAATGACAATCAAGTAAGAACAGTTTGCGAACTCAGTTGGCAAGATTTTTCCATGATGTATCAACCCACATTCTAGTCGTCAGGCCAACAGACGAGTGTGCATGTTGTTGGGAATTTCTCATTATCGGAGAGAAATGCCCGAACACTGCTCAACCAAAAAGGCGATGCCTACGCGGGAATTCAAGAGACAACGGAACAGCATTTCATTACAGACGTTTTCTCTCTCCAAAATCCGTCCCGTTACTCAGAGCCCGTAGGCGGGTATTTATAGAGAAGGCCAAGAGTCATTTTGTGTTGACCAAAATACCCTGGCCTACCAACTATATGCCTCGAATATGCTGTACATAAATGTCATAAGGGTACAATTGGTAATGCCATCCCAGGACTGTTTCTCGAAACTAAACCCTAACTCGATGACGTCTTCAATTGACACGTCGATCCCTCGACATTTACGGTCTTCGGCTTTCTTACTCCCAGCTTCATGGTTTGATGAATAGCGAGGGCATTGATGGTCCCTCGCTGTTGATTTCTTTCGCTTGCTTTTCCGTAACCGAAGAGCCTGCACACACGCAATAATCATCTCGGCAAAGATTCAGTGATTATAACGGAAATGCGGCGCCTCATAGGGCTCTCGCCATTTCGCGCCGGTGCCGATCCCCAACACATGTACAATAGTAGACGATGTGCCCTATCGACAAGAAAGACAGTTGTGATGATTTCTCACAAACTACCTCCAACTAATTCATAGGGTTGACTATGTCTGCCTATATATATGTGGTGCATTTGGATCTGAAGCACACCTTGCCTAGCTAGGCCAGTTAAACCTAGCTCATATGAACATAACCTCCAAAAGCAAGAAAACTTGTTTGATTTGCACCGAACTACAACGTGTTCCGTCATGCAACTGCTTGCTTGCAATTGAGGGAGAGCCAATTCAGCTCTTCTGGCTGAGCAAGCTTTGTTGCTGCGGTCTAGGTGGCCCTCAAAAGTTAGTTTTTTCTACTGCTACCAAATGTCTTTCTTTGCTAAGCAAAGCTAGGATGGTGCTGAAGACCCAAATGCACCCATGATTTCCGTACTCAAGCAATGCTTTTGAAAAAAAGAAGAAGGAAAAGCATAGCTTGTGTGGTTCCACTTTATTGTTCTTTTTCCTGAATATTATAAGGTGTAACGTACTTTGTGCAAATAGAAACACAAAGTTCTTTATTTTTTGAAATATTTCTTGGGGCTTTTTGTTGAAGCTGGGGCAGATGATATCTATCATGAGTCCACCTAACTGTTGCAATTTTAACTATCTTGATAACATGAAAAAAGAAAACCCTCAGATGTAGGATTGTATACAACGTATGCACAAAGAATAACCGTGACTTATGATTGATAGTAGCGCCGAGTCTACTAGCTGGGTGCACGGCTCACTCTCAGATCCAAGACGATCCAGCCCAGTTAGCATCATGAACCGTAGCAATTTTTTTCTTTTTTTTCTCTTTCTTGGCCCACCCTTGTGAGCTTAATTAGATTTTGGCCCATCCTAGACTCACCTATTGTGCACAAAAGTGATCGAGGAGCCACCACGAGTTTTAATTTTCTTTTTCTGCCAACAACAAATCGCTGCTATTACACAGAAATATTTTAAAAAAATTCGACAGCACATTATGTAGTTTACTTCTTGTCTATACAATGGAGGTTCTGACTTCACCGATTCTAATCCTGCCCTTACAAACGTGCCACTGGAACACACAGAAATAGCACATAGAACAAAGACTGCAAAGAGGACTGCATATGTTATTTGCACTGTACAATGCAAAGGGATGAATAAAAAATTAACTAATCCTTCGTGCCCATGTACAACAGCATGTGAGGACAACATAATCTCCAGAGCTTTACAAATTTAACCTCTCCTGTCGGTGGTAATTATAATCATAAAAACATTAGAGTGCTTGGTCATTTTTCCATGAAAAATGACTCTGAATCAATCCTCACAAATTAAAGGGCTACTAATCTCAGCAACGCAGCTCCAAGCAGGGGATTTCCGCATTTTCGTCTCCACCATGGATCTTCTCATATCTTCCACTTTACCCCATTTGCCACCACCTGCTTGGACATTACTGAACACTACATGGTAGCCAACATTATCTGGTTCCAGCTCCATAAGCTTGTGAGCTGCAAAATATGCAAGCTTGGAGTCCGAGTGAGTTCTGCATGACGCAAGGAGAGCACCCCAAATTCTACCATCCGGCTTAACCTTCATGTCACTAATCACTCGTACAGCTTCTTGTAAATTACCTGACCGGCCATGAACGTCCACCATGCACGTATAGTGTTCTAGCTCAGGTAAGATGCTGAATTTTCTTGTCATGCAATCAAACAGCTCACGAGCTTCACTAACAAGACCTGAGTGACTACATGCTGACAGCAAGCTCAAGAAGGTCACTGCATTCGGTCTTACTCCTTCCTCCAGCATCTGATAGAACAATGTCAGAGCTTCCTTACCATAGCCATGGCTCGAGTATGCTTCGACCATTGAACTCCATGAGACGATATCTTTATGAAAGATGCGACTGAAGCACCTTTCGGCCAAATGAATGTTCCCGCATCTAGCATATAGCTTAACAATGGATGTCTCCAAGGCACTACTGTCGAGTTCAGTAGTTTTACTGTTTCTTATGATGTATCCATGTGTTGCCTTGCCAAACCTTAAAGCACCTAGTTCTGTGTAACTGAGGATTAATCCCTGCAGCACGTCTGTAGCTGGAACAACTGAGGACTCCATCATTCGCCCAAACACATTGATGACATCTAAGAACCGTCCATGGTGGAAACAGGCCCAGATCATGGCTGACCATATACAGCTGCTTTTCACCTTGAATTCCTCAAACATCCGATATGATGATGGTATATCACCACATTTCATATAAAAATTAACAAACGAAGCTGCCAGGATTGTGTCGATGAGCCCGCTCCTTAATCCGAAGCAATGCAGTTTCTCTCCTTGCTGAAGACACCTGGACTTGGTGAATGCAGCAACAACGGCAGTCAAAGTCTCGCAGGTTGGACACACCTCCTCTCTTCTCATCCTTTCGTACATCTCAACAACCTTGGGTACATTTCCCTCAGCAGAATACTCTGAGATCATAATGTTCCACGAAACTGCTTCTCTTCTGGGAGATTGCTCAAACAGCCTCATAGCATCATCCAGCCCAGCGGTCCTGCTCATGTGCGTCAAAATCGAGTTGAGGACAAGAACATCACCAATCATCCCGTTCTTCACTGCGTAGCAGTGCACCTGCCTCCTGCCGGAAAGGTCCCTATGTGCCGTGCACACCCGGATTACCACCGCGAGCGTCACCACACTCGGCTCGCACCCGTTGATCCTCATACTCGACATCAGCCAGGACACCTCCAGCGCGTCCCCGGCACCAGCATACGCGGACATCAGCGTCGTCCAAGAGACGACGTCCCGCGTGCGCATTTCGTCGAACACCTGCCGCGCGTGCTCCACCATACCCCGCCGCGCATAGGCCTCTGCTAGCGTGTTGCAGAAGTAGACGTTTCCGCCAAGGCCGGCTCGGATACCGATGGAGTGAGCGGCGCCGACGAGGCCGGGGAGGGACGCTGCGGCGCGGTTGAGGAGCGGGAGCGTGAAGGCGTCCGGGCGGGCGCCGGCGCGCAGCATGGCGGCGAAGGCGGAGACTGCCTCCGTGGGGCAGCCGGAGTTGAGGTGGCGCCGGATGGCAGTGTTCCATTGCGCTTCGGCGTCGGCGATCTGGGAGGGTGATAAGTTGCTGGGCAGCGCGCGCAAGGTTCGTGGTGCCAGAAGAACCGGTGTTCGACGAAATGCCGAACGGTAGTAAGGCATGAGAGGAGATGGATGTCGGAACAAGCATGCTGAGAGGGAGGGCACCGTCGGCTTAGAGAGGCCGGTGGTAGTCGCTGGACGCGGTGACGAGAAGGAGCCGGACGGCAGCACCGCGCTATAAGACTGACTCCAACAGAAGACCTTTAGGGTCATTTTTACCTAAAATGAGTGCTAAAAGGCTACAAACAGCTCTCCAACAGCTTACCCAGTGAGGACACCCATTCTGGGAACGGTGGAGGTCGCCACCCACCTATCGGGCAGCACCGGTCGAGACCCACTCGTTTGCTCGCGCCTCCTCTCCTCGCTTCTCTTCTTCCCCAGCGAGCCGAGACGATTGCCGCAGCCCACGCCCACATCTCCGCCGGCTCCGACGACGACTGCCGCCGGCCCACGCACGTGCGAGCGCACCTCCATTCCTCGATTCATCCACCCCCGAGGACGCCTCCGTCGTCCGTCGAGGGATTCGGGAAAGATGATGATGACGCGGGCGTCGATGGGCGCGATGGAGGGCGCGATGCAGGCAGGAGCCATGCGGCTGGGCGGTGGCTCCGAGGCCGGCGTCCAGGTCCAGCGCGGGCAAGGGCGCCCCCCGCAGCCGACCCCGCAGACGATGCAGCAGAGGGAGGAGGCGCGGCGGGCGGCCGCGACGGCGCGGGCCGAGAGGAAGCAGGTCCTGGTGGAGCGGCGGCCCGCGCCCGCAGCCAGGTCCGCCACCGCGCCGTGCGCGGAAGGGAGGGGGGGGATGAGGGGGAGATCGGGCTGCGGAAAAGGCGAAGGCACGCGGGGTCGGCGGGGACGGCGGAGTCGGGGTCGCGGCACGGGCGCGGCGGGGACGGCGAAGCGCGGGGCCGTGGCAAGGCGACGGCGCGCGGGCACGGCGTGCGGCGGCCCGCGGGGTCTCGGCGAGGACAGCCGAGCTCGGCAATCGCGGCGGGCAGGCGCGGCGGCCCGTGGAATCGCGGCGGCCCTTGCTGGGGCCCGTGGGGTCTCGGCAGGCGCGGCGGCCCGTGGAATCGCGGCGGGCAGGCGCGGCAGAGCCGCAGCAGGGGCGGCGGCCCGCGAGTCGCGGTGAGCGGGCACGGCGGGGTCGCGGCTGAGTGGGAGAGAAGGAACCCTTCCAAATCCGCCACCGGAGAAAAAGGAACCCGCCGGAGAAGAAGGAATCGGTGGCTGCGGGGAGGGATTTGGATTGGAGATTGGACTTCTGTTGGAGACAGCAATTTCTGGGTCATGCCCTTTCGACCTCGTGGGCACCTATTGAGGGTTTAGGTCTCGATTTGGGTGTTCATTGTTGGAGTCAGTCTAAGGAACCCAGCGATGCCGGTAGTGCGATGGTGGCAGGTTGCCGGCAAGGACGTTTTTTGGGGGGGGGGGGGGGGGGGGGGGGGGGGGGGGGGGGGCCATTCTCGTAAGTAATTTTCTTTTTAGTAACAAATCACTATTTTAATGCGTTATAAATTTATTTTCCATTATTATATATTTGATGAATGATGCTCAAAGCAATTCAAATTTCATGGAAAATGCTGAAACAGTATTGAAAGATGTTGGAAAGTACAAAATATATTCAAACATTATGGATGACTAGATTCAACATTTGACAATTACTAGTTAAAAATATTTTATCCTACTGCTACAACATTTCCGTAAAGCATTAAAAGAGTAGAAGAAGTTAATTTTTTTAATAAAAAATGATAAAATACAAAGGAAAAATCCATGTTGAATTAAAAATTACGGATGATTAGATTTAACATTTGATAATGGCTAACACTTTTTGTGGCTATAAAAACTTCTAATGAATGTTGAAAGGAAAGCAACGGACAGAAACAAATGTGAGGTTCCAAGACAATTGCCTCGTTCGTTTCATTTCAACTGGCAAGATACATATCTGACTGTAGTAGGTGTGTGTAAGATGAGATTTTCTCAGGGGCCTATAAAAGTTTTTGGACAATTGTGTTTTTACCCTCACTTTGAATTCTAATTCTGATTTTATCCTATTTTTTTACTTTGTGATTTTACCCCTGGTTTTTCAAATCCAACCTGAGGCTAGAATTTACCCTCAGTATGGGTAAAATCACAGGAGAATTATTATAATTTTACCTCCAATAGTAAAACCATGAGTAAAATCATAAAGTTAAAAAAAGAGAGTAAAATCACAATTAGAGTTCAAAATGGGGGTAAAAATATAATTGTTCCTAAAAGTTTCGTTAAGTTATCAAGGAAAATTCACTTTTTTTTTTGCGGGAAAAAGGAAAATTCACTTGTTAGTATGATCCCCTTTTACAGTCAAATCAGAGAAAAAAGGCTACGAGTCAATGGATAAAAGGTTTTATTTTCTTTCTTTCTCGGGAGCGTCACAAGAAGATATTTTAACCACCATAGTTGATAGATTTCTAGCCAACTCAAATGATAATGTTTTTTCATCAGTGAAGAGTACACAATGTGTCAGCTTATGTACAAAGAAAGCAAGCAGCTAGGGTACATCATGAATTCTTTATCACGATCTAATTTCATACTTGGGCCTAAGGAGAAATTAATAGGCAATATACTTCTAGATAAATTGCCATGATGGTCCACCAGATGAAAAGTCAGGTAGCCTTTCTGCTTGCGCACATGTAGGCATCTGGTGAACGGGAGATGAGTTCAGCGGCCATGTACACGATGTTACGGGGGTAAGCCGGTCAACAACCGACCCAAACACCAAACCTCGAGAGATATATATCAGATCAGAGAGAGCGAGAGATCAGATTAGAGAGAGCATGAAGAGTTTCAGATTGATGTGCAAGATGTGATCTCTATATTGCTATGCCACGGTCAGGTGCAGTTTGTCAGTCCTGGAGTTAGAATATTGAAGTTCTATTTTCAGATGTACAAATGTCATCAAGTTAGAAGTCAACCATATTAGATACTAGCAAATTGTGAGTTAGAGGATTGATTTAGAAATTAGTTCATTATTATGGCAGTCTTACAAGCAACTATGGAAAGAGCAGAAAGCAGTTGTTAGTACAAGTACATAGGTGGTTCAGCCTTGTCAATCTCGGAACATTCAGTGACGAAAGTTGCAAAGTTCAGAGTGTCCTAAGTAACAGAGTGCAAAGTTCACTGTAATCAACAAGAGTTTTAGATTTAATGTGCTCACGTCCTTCCATGCAACCCCAGTGATAATCTGAGATTGCAATCCTAGTAGATGGATATGTACAGATCAGAGAGTAGTTTGTCAGAGCAAGTTTAGTGTACTCTCGTCAATGCAAATCCAGAGTATTCAATCAAGAAAATGTAGTTCGGTTCTTCCAGTAAGAATATTCAGAAAGGAGTGTGCCAAGTTTAGTTTCGTTTGATGAAAGGATCCTCAAATAAACATCTTCAGTTCAGCCACCCAGATGAAATTTCGATCAATCAAGCAGAGTTTGATTTCAGAAAGAATTCCACAATTGCAGCTTTGACTTGTTATGAATATTTCCGTTAGTGCCAGCTTAAAGGACAGGTACACCATGATCAGATATAGATATGTCTGTATTGCAGTCCGAGTAGAAGCACATGCAAATTTTAAGGAGTATCTCATCAGTACAAAATCAGAGAGCATTTCGCAAGTGCAGATTCAGAGCAAACCCCATCATGTGAAGGCAGAATATTCAGTTAAGCACAGTTCAGTTGCAAAGGTCAAAATATTCAAAAGCTGTAGTACAGAGAACAAACGACAGTCGTGTGCATAATTCAGTTTCACATGTACATGGCCATCAAGTTGGGTCGGTTGCGGGTAAAAATAAGAGAAGTAGCATCATTCAGAATAACACTCGCTTCGTGAGGCTTGCCGAAGCATCACTAACGTACCTAAAAATATAACTAGTTCATCAGACATTCATTTCAGAGTTCATGATGCTTGTGTGTTGAAGTTTGTGAGCGAGGCCAAACAAAAAATTTAAACTTTGTATATTGAACTTGTGTGTTGAAGTTTTGACAGCATATATCAACGCCAATCCTGCCAAGAACTAAACAAGAAGAGAACGACAATATTGAGAGGATGACAATTTGATGAAGCTTAATCGGAGGTTATCTGTGAGGTTCCTCGCAAAAAAAGGTTATCTGTAAGGTGTCATTCCGCGGATCTAATTTTAACCGGACTCCTTTAATTCTAGACTTCAGGAATCAAGAACCTTCACAATCGTCTGATTATGAGGCATCATGCAAGGTCTGATTATAAGGCATCATGGAAGGATATGCATAAAGAGGAGGCTATATTACAAGAACTAAAGAGAGATAGGCATTGAGGATGAGATTGATATAGTGCCATGTTGCAAATCTCTTTGATATAGTGATGTTCGCCTTCGAACTTCCGTAGTTTTTCACCCGTAAGGGTTTTTCAAGTAAATTCGCTGTGTCATGTGCCCATTATCCTTGTGTGTTTCCCTTTGACTTATTTTGTATACAACTGTATACTTTTTTTTTGCGAGGATATACAACTGTATACTGACATGCCCGTAACTGAAATTATGGCAACACAAAGAAATTTTGTGTAAAACAGTGTAGTCGAAGCGTAGAAATATAGGAGTGGCTATATGCACTGCACTGACATGTATAAATAGTTAAACAGAAATGATAGCAGCATCTTCTTTTGAGTTGGCCAGGATGCTTGGACTCTGTATATTTGACTGGTTGTTGTCAACAAAAGGGTAAGAAAATATTTACTGATGAAGAATTGTGTTATTAATGCGTTACTATGGGGATTGATTGATTCGGAAAATCTTACCTAGAGAACCAGTAACCATATAGTTGGGTTTTTTTGTATGTGTTTCTCCGAACAAGTCACACGTATTCCCACTGCAAGAAATGTATTGATTTATGATGTTTTGAAGTGCTGATTTCCATTTCGTCACTATGGCTGTTTTTTCAATTTTTGGCCAACTTTAGTGATGCTTTCAAGTTTCATTATAAAACTTGCCAAAATAACACCATTTAGTGACGAAAAAGCATCACAGAGGCCCGTCGCGCTCATGGGTTAGGTTTTTTATAACAAAAAATAAGTTTCACTAACGTTCATTATGGGATTTTGTGCCCACTAGCATCTTAGTCATCACATGGTGAACCCACATATTCGTCACTAGAATAAGAAGGGGGAGGGGGGGGGGGGGGGGGGGTGATTTCGCCTTGGCTAGGTTAGGTTCTGGGTAGGGTCGGGCCGGGTTGCCTGGTATTGAAAATTGATTGCTATGTGGCCAATGGCTTTTGGGTTTGTGCCATTTTTGAAAAAAAAAACTCCGCCGCAAGCGAGGCTTGGATGCCGGCGCGGATGGTGGACCACGCCTTCCTGGAGGTGGTGTGTAACATCCCAATTTTTCCCAAACCCTAATCACTTTTCTACAGTCTGTTTAGTGCAAAATGATCACAAGTTCAATTGATCAAGTTCATATATTCAATAAAAAAAAACAACACATTTGGATATGATCAAAATGGAGCTTGAACTACAATATTCAAATTTTTGCACAAAAGGGAGGACCGCTGATACTTTATCTGGGTTCCACGTGGCAAGAATTTATTTTGGGAAATTTCCCAGAATTTTTACCAAAGGACTAAGTGTTCTTACTAAATCAAAAAGGCCTCAAATCATCCCTGTTTTCCAGGAATTTTCCTTCAAAATTTATTGCGAATTCGGAAAACTTGCAATAACGAAAGTTGCTCATCCTGATTTTATCTGTTCCCACAAAAATCGGAAAAAATTTACAAGCCTTGTAGCCTAGTGTTTGGAAGCATTTGGAGAGCAGCATTTCAATCCATTGAAAAATCAAAAGTACGCGTGGGACCCACCTGTTCTTCTCTCTCTCTATCGCTCTGCTCTCTCTCGCTGAACACCCTGCCGCGCGCCGCCTGCTCACCGTCGACCTGCTGCAGCGCGCGCGCGTGGGGCAATCGAGTGCTGGAAATTTTCGCACGCCAGCCCTCTGCCTTATCCTCTCCCTTCCCAGCTCGGTCAAGCAGGCACGCCCCTCTTCTTCCTTCTCTGTTTTCCCCTCGGCAAGCTGCCATTGCCGCCGAGCTCCGAGCTGCCGGCGTGCCGCCGCTAGGACCTGTTCCACCTCAAACCAACCACACCGAAGTGTGCGCAAGGCCTTACTCTAGCCCCTCTGCAGCACAAACTCCATCTTCCTACTCCCCACCGCGAGATCGAAGCTCGTTTCTTCCGATGGCCGCCGGTTTAACGTCGACGACCTCGTCGTCGATTTCGTCTTCCTCGGTGAGCCATTTGGGAAATTTCTCGCGCCGGGTGGCGCCTAACTTGACGTCGCACCCACCTGACATGACCTCGTCGTTCCTCTCGCAGTGAGCTCGCCGGAATCCTTCTTCTTCCCTGCCGCCGTCCGCCGGAGCCGCCACCTCGCCGACGAACGCGCACCTCCCGGCCTCCTCGTCATCTACATCATCGACCGACGGGTTCAAGCCGTCGAGATGATGCCCATGCTCGCGCTCGTTTCGCCTCCCACCCCCTCCTCTCGCCGGGACGCGCTCGCGCCATGCGCGCCGCCGCGCCTCTCGCCGCCGGCACGCCGCCGCCCTCGCGCAAGGCACCAAGCTAGTGCTTTGAGACCGCCTTCTCATGCTCTTCGTGTATCCCTGCTTTTCGTGGTCCGGTTTGCCGTGGTTCGATCGGAACGCGCCGCGCCGCCGCCATCGTGCGCGCGCGGACGCCATGCGCGCTGGTGGCACTGCTACAGTACCACGTTTCTTTTACCTTTTCTTTATCAGAAATTTAGTTTCTCTCGTAAAATTGATAAAAAATAAAATATAAATCAGAAAAATATGAAACAAATTTTGTTAGCTTCCTTATGAAGAGATCTGTCCATTTGTGCAACAAACTCACTGTGTTTCAAAGTAAATAATTATACAAAATTCAGAGAATGAAAAACTAAATGAATTTTTATATGCATTTCAATACATGCAAAACTCCTGAGTTTGGTGTGCATGCATCTCATGGCATCCCTGAACTGTTCCCCAAGTGGCACATCTAATCTCTGCATACTTTAACAGTAATTTCATTTTCAATCTTGTCGGCGTTCAGTAACCGACCGACGAGTAGATTTGTGCGCGGCTCGACGGCGATCAGAATGCTTGTGTTTGACACAGTGGGTTATACTGGTTCAGGCAAGAAAAGCCCTACGTCCAGTTTGAGGTTTTACTCATGTTGCTCGTAGTAGGGGTTACAAGCTGTGGCGAGAGAGGGATTCGCTCCCAAGTCTCTGTTTCTGCGTTGTGTGTGTGCGTGTGTGTGAGAAAAGAGCTTTCTGCAAGCCAAAAGAACTCCTCCCCCTCCTGGGCCCAGTCCTCCCTTTTATATGACAAGGGAGAACGGTACAGATTGAGGAAGGAAGGAAAAAGAAAAAGAAAGTAAAAGATGGGTGGAAAGGCCGTGGAGATGGACTCGGTCCGTCTTCGCTGGTTCCGGTGTCTTCCGCCGCAATCTTCGCGCCAGGTAATGTGATGAGGTTATCCGTGTCCTGTCTGGACGCTGTGGAGCACCCATTCCCTGATCCGCACTGTTATTCACTGTGGATGCGCTGTAGGTACCTGTGGAGTTGGGTGACGGTCATTCCGCGCACAGTCACAACTGTGTAGCGTATTTGGTGCATGCATTCTCCGTTCCACGCCTGATCCGGAGGCGACCCCTCCACTCCGCCGTACGTCAGGCACAGTGTACTTTCGCACCGTCCAGGAGTGGATATGGAGCGTCTTCTTATCCGAATCTGGCCGGCCGTACACCTGAGTTTGACCAATGCCCCCATGCCGCTCCCGAGCTCACTTCCCGGCCGCGGTGGTCGGGTTTGCTTCGGGTCGAGGCCCTCCGTCGATCCCGACCTCTGCCGAGGCATATGGGCGGCGGACGGCAGCTGGCCGGGGTTTGGTCGGAGGAGTCGTTCGACTCCGTGGCGCCCGACTCCCGCCGCGGGGAGTCGGGCTTGTTGCCACGCCCGAGCCGGGCTCTTTTAACGCTGGACCAATCGTAGTCCTGGGTGGGGGGCCGTGCCCATGCGGCCATGTGCGCCCGGACCTTTAGCAGGCCGTGAGGAACGGAGGTTCTGTGGGGCCAAAGGCCGTAGACGCGCCCTCCGCCCGACTGGGCCACCACACGGGCGCAGCTTTCCGTCACTCAGCTATATACAAGGCCTCTGGGTCTCGTTCAACTTCCATGCTTCGTTATTCCGTATGTATACTGTATAGGGTACCTAGAAAATGGGTACCCGACAAATCTTTACCTTGTTTCTTTTCCATAAATTTATTCCTGCAAGATTTTAATCCAATTTTTGGATATATCACTGTTCATAGTAGTGCTATGCTAGGAAAAATGCAAAGTAAAATATTTGACTTCCAGAACCATGTTAAATAAATTCGAAATGAAATATCTTGTTTCGACACTTTAAAAACCGAAGCAACTTGTAGTTCTTTTTAGGGAAGTACTTTAAACAAAATAACTTCAAACCTTTTTGGGTTGTTTCTGAACATGACCTCAACTCCTTCACCATATCTTTGCACTCATACTTTTAGCAAAGTTTCCTTTATGCATTCCATTTTATTTATTGTTTTTGCATTGCATCTGTTTAGGAAACGTCGCCAGAAACTTGGAGGTGGAGATCGGAGCCGAGAAGCTCGCTGCTACTAACATGTTGCATGTGCTGACCATAGCCCAAGGCAAGCCCCGTGCATCTCAACCCTTTTCGAAATATTTTCGCTTTCTCACATGTATGGAGTCATGTTATGTGCGTTAGGTATTTAGGAGTTGAATGAAACCTTAGTTGCATATATCCCTAGGTTTTTCCCCGGTATGTTCAGCTGTTCGTTACTTTGTGCTACGCTTAATCTTGAAGCATCGGTAGAAGTCGAGTGGTGCGGAACACTACTCGCGAGCTATAGGACTCTTTTTGGGAGAATTACTGTAGTTGTCACTATCTCACATGATTAAGATAATTGGAGACTGGACGGGGATATGTAGGTTTGCAGCAGGACATGGAGGTTGTAGCATCCCACCTCAATTAATGAGGGGTTTGCTTAACAGGATCGAGATCGGGTGACACTTGGCGAAGCAAGAGTCCAAAAGTACTCACATATAAGCATAAATAAAATAGTACAAAGTGAAATTTTAGTTATGACAACTTTGATTCATATTTGATTACATAAAAGAGTTTGAAAAGCGTAGCGGAAGCGATCGATATACTCGACGTCATTACCCTAATATGAAGCATATTCAACCCGTAAACATGCTTCATTCTCCTCCGACCAAAGATTACCTGCAACAAAGATTTAAACAACAAACCCTGAGCAACTAATACTCAGCAAGACTTACCCGTCAAAATGGCCTTTTAAGACCGACTCCTAGCATGCAGGGGGCTGACCAAAGATGGCATAAACATAGCACTAAAAGTTGGTCCTTCTTTCAAATTTTAGCCAAATTAAAAAGGTTCTTACATAAACATAAAGATGAGCAACCTACACTAAACAATACATGGTTGCAATACAATTAGTTGAAGTACAAACAGCAAGTATAATCATCATGTTCCATTTCTTACTACGATGTGGCAGCGATCACAAGTGGTACTCAATAACCGCGAGGGACGGCGATTCGAATCGATTTACACCTGCAGGCGAAACCCGGATGACATGACGTACGCACACTCACGAAGAGTCACGCACGGCAACCTTTCACAAGACACCGTAAAGCCGGTCCAAGTTCCCCTCTCCCGGGCACACCTCCTCCACGCGATACCCGCGCTGGGCCATCCGTGGTTAGCCCGTGTGCCCTCCCTTCTAACACATACCCGCAACCATCATACCATCTTCATCACCAGAAGAGAGGGGGGGCCCCGTCCAACAATACAGTAATCGAGTTCGGTTTACTAGTGCCCATATCACTAGCATGCATCCGGTACGTTCAAACTTGCTCAACGGGTCCACAACGATCGGTCCTCAATCGACACAGACGGGGCTACCGCACACAAGACCTCCATGTCCTGCTGCAACCTACACATCCCCGTCCGGTCTCCAAATTATCATCATCATGTGAGATAGTAACAACTAAAGTAACTCTCCCAAAAAGAGTCCTATAGCTCGCGAGTAGTGTTCCGCACCACTCGACTTCTACCGATGAATCAACACTAAGCATAGCATAAAGTAACGCATAGCTGAACATACCAACCCATAGGAATACATAGGGATATATGCAACTAAGGTTTCTGTCAACTCCTGAACACCTAATGCACATAACATGACTCGCATACATGTGAGAAAGCGAAAATATTTCGAAAAGGGTTGAGATGCACCGGGGCTTGCCTTGGGGTCAAAAGGTCAACAGACAACATGTTAGTAGCCGCACCAAGCTTCTTGGCGATGATTTCCACACCCTCGATTCCGGCGTCCGTTCCTAAAAATGATGCAATGCGAACAAGACTTAAAAGAAGGTTCATAGAACTTCCTTGATAAATAGGAATGCGACCAAGTGGTTCTTAAAAAGATTACAAGTTCCGACATAACATAAGAGATTTGAATGGTTTCGTGTTTTTAGGAAAGTTTACAATTTACTTAAGTTCCAAAAGACCTAACCAACTTTAGATGATTTGTTTTTTATCAATCCTACAGATTGATTTGGGGAGAGCTACTAGCATGGTTGTGTAGCTCTCTGAATAAGCTTTCCGGAATGTCCAAGATCGCCTAAATCGGAATTCGGAGGCGAAAGTTATGCCCGTTTTCGTACGGGGTGACAGGCTGTCAATGGGTAGCCGGACTAGTCCGAGTCTAACCGGACTAGTCCGAATTTGCGGACTTATCCGGCTCAATTTCGGACCACAGAATTGGTTTTCGGACTAGTCCGACTCGGGCCAGACTAGTCCGAGTGCGCGGACTTGTCCGGGTCCGTTTCGGACCACAGAAGTGGTTTTTCGGACATGTCCGACCCTCGGGCCAGACTAGTCCGGATGAGAAAAAGGGCCCGACACTGTAGCAGTGCCAGGCTGCGCGGCGGCATGGCCGGCGTTCCCGGCGAACGACGGCGAGTTAGGACGAAAGGAGGGGAGCACCGTGACGAGGAGAGGAAGGCGACCACGTACCCCTAACTTGTGCATGTGCGCCGTCGACGGAGGTGTGCCGGCGGCGAGGGGCTGCGTGGCGGTGACTTGGCGGCGGCGTTCCCGTCGATGGGGTGGTCTTCTGGTCGAAACGGCGGGAGCATGAGCTTTAGTGCATCGGGGCGGACCTCACCGTCGATGATGTCGTCGAGAAAGAGGCTCGGAGGTAGGAGTTCACCGGAGGGGTCGACGGTCCGGCGGACGGCGTCGGGGAAGAAGACGGATTCCGGCGAGGTGAATGCAACCTGGGCGACGAGATCATGTCAGGGTTGTTCGCGACCGAGTGGGGCATCCGTTTGTGAAAGGAAATCGGACTGGGACTCACCATAGAGGGAGAAATCGATCGAGATTTGGAGCTCGTTCAACCGGCGGCCATGGATGAAATCCTCCGTCGATCTCGAGCTAGGGCGAGGAAAGTTGAAGTGTGTGCTAGGGAGGGGCTAAAGGGACTCCTTGCGCACCTTTTTGCAATGGAGGTCGAGGGCGGGGAACGAGCGGAGCGGCGGTGAGCTCGAGCTCTTGCTCGGGCGGCAATGGTGGCTGGTGTTGGCTGGGAGAAAGAAAGAACAAGATGATAGCGATGACTTGACCTGGGAAGGGAAGAGGATAAGGAGGACGTGATGGCGTGCAGGTTTGGGCTCTCCATCGTGCACGCGAGCGCGGTCTGCAGTGGCATAACTATGGCCACAGGGCACGGCATGAGTGCATCCAGGAAGAACAGAGAAGAGCATGGGCGCTACAGTGCGATTTCGTATTTTCAATAAATTTTCCAACGTGCTGAAATTCAACTGCTCCGAACCTAACCTTCCCAAGCTCAGAAAAATCTGAAAAATTGGGGAATGAAAGGTCAAAGCTACAGGCACATTTTTCATTATTGGAATATTTTGAAATTCGGCACATAATTCGAACTAAAAATTCGAGAAAATGACCAAATTTGAATTTCTCCAGATTTATTTGAACTGCCTCCCTTTTTTATAAAATTCTGGAAAATTGTCCAAAATTCTATTTTTAGACATAGAACTCAGAAACATTTTTATTTGGACACACTTTTATGGAAGATTTTGAAGTTCTAGTTCAAACTCCAATTTGACCATATTTAGAAGAATTGATTGGAACATGGGATTGCTTTACACTAATCACACTTGAAGAAGTGCAATTAGGGTTTCCAAAAACCAGGGATGTTACAGCCCTCCCCCCTTAAGAAAATCTCGTCCCGAGATTTAAGACGAGTTGGGAGGGTAACGACGATGAAATCGATACAACAAGAAAGAATCAGATCTTGGGACATCAAGGATCTTGAATAAACTCGGTTCGAGTATAGAAGCAAGTAGATGCCAAAAGGAATGATTTTCGGATAGATCGGGTAAGTAAGCATTTAGCCAAACTCATAGGCAAAAGGGAATGATAAAAGGCCAATAGCTCAAGGGGTCTAAATTGAGAGGGCCGCAAAATTTTGCGGGTTTATTGATTGCTTCTAAATGGCAACGGTGGATATTGAGAGACCAAAAATTGTCTCAACAACATAGTTAACAAACACCCCATTCTTGCTCGTTCTTTTAGTTATTAATGCATCATTTTTACCTTGGTGTAATATGATGCAATGCTCATATCATGACATGCATCCCCGATGAGTCAGTTTAATGACATGGTGCATGGCATGCTTGCATGATGCGATGCAAGCATGTGATGGTGCATATGCAATTATGCATTTGCATAATGTCATGAATGATGCATATGGCATGGCATGCAAGTGTGTTGCATAATGGTGCACTTTGTTATGTTGCACATGAATGATGCATATGGCATGTACATGTTGTGATGCAAGTGCCATGATGCATATGGATGGTGTGCCCAGATGAAATGTGTTATGATGCAAATGACTGTGAAATGCAACATGCAAGGGTGCAATGCATATTATTGCAAAATACTCATGAAGGAGTCATGTTATTCCCTCGATGATTTATGCGATGAAATATTTTCATTATTAAGAGCAAGACTATGGTGATCCAACTATATAGGCCAAGTAGACAAGTTAAGATCAACAAGGTAGAGCTTCAAAAGTCCCTGCTCCACAAAACAAGGACATGGTTAAACTTCATGCCCAACAGTGGAATATGTCAAATAATTCAACATAATAAGTCAGGTCATGGTGCAAGTAGGCCACAGAAATTTAGTTGCATCACCCGATGAAAAATCACCAAGTTTAGCAACAAGGCAAAAAGCTGCCGTAAATAGCAGTCATCACGGAAATGAAAACTGACATTTTTGTGAGCCGAAACAGTAAAACTGGCAATTAGAAACGTCGTAGAGAACTCCAAAAGCTTTCCAACAAGTATTTACATGACCCTATACGATAAAGGACGCAGGAGATAAAATCTGTGCAAATCAACAGGCGACCGGCACAAATTCTGGTTCAGGACAGATTGAACTCGTGAAAGATTGAATGATTAAGCAGATTTCCGGGGCGAAAATCGAACAAGCCTGAATCAAAACTCGTAGAAGACTTTGAAAGCTTTTCAGAGAGTACCCAAATGAGAAATTTTGAGCAGAACTGAGGGAGAAATGAAATTTTGAAATTCGCCGATTTTCAGAAGCTTCCAAAGTTTGATTCGATGGACGACGGTCACTAGTTCATCATCAAGGGACCGAATTGGCAAGTTGTTTGGCAACAAAAGAAGCAGGATTTACCACTTCCCGTAGGGGACCAGATTGTTAAGTTCTTTACTCAAACTTCTAGTTCTGAATTTAAGCTAGTTGGTATATGGATATCATCGATTTTTTTACATGCAACATGCGAATGCATTAGTGGCCAGCTTTTATCTTGTAAAACTTTTGTTGATCCGAGAGTGAATAATAAGGAGAGGCAAACTTTTACTTGAGTTATTCATGTTATGAAATGCAACAAATTTTAGTTAACCTAATTTATTCGTTCCTCACCAAACGAAAAATAATGCTATTATATCGGCATACATATTTCGGTGGCATACTCGTCTCTCAACCGTGTTAGTCTAGCAAACGGTGTGACCTCTAACGTGGTTAGGGTACCTGCAGAAAACACACATATCGTCACCTCAAGCAACCTACACAGGTGACGTCAATCATTAAAATGTAATACATGGCTCGTACCAACATACTCCGTCACCAACCAACATCCCCCGCTACCTTAACACGCCTTCCCCGAGCTCGATGGCTCGGGCCAGAATACCGCATGAGCCATGCAGATCCTTACCTTCTTACCTGGGCGTCGGTGCGTCGTTACATATAAAAGTAAACAAGCAACTCATATTACCACCTGATCAACACTAACATCCTTATATAGGGCCGACTATTCCGTACCTCACCGTAAGCGCGGTTTTTTAAAAATAACGCTCATTAGTGTGATACTAACCCCGATTTAGCTCTGATACCAGCTGTAGCATCCCACCTCAATTAATGAAAGGTTTGCTTAACACGATCGAGATCGGATGACACTTGGCGAAGCAAGAGTCTAAAAGTACTCACATATAAGCATAAATAAAATAGTACAAAGTGAAATTTTAGTTAATACAACTTTGATTCATATTTGATTACATAAAAGAGTTTGAAAAGCGTAGCGGAAGCGATCGATATACAACTCGACGTCATTACCCTAATATGAAGCATATTCAGCCCGTAAATATGCTTCATTCTCCTCCGACCAAAGATTACCTGCAACAAAGATTTAAACAATAAACCCTGAGCAACTAATACTCAGCAAGACTTACCCGTCAAAATGGCCTTTTAAGACCGACTCCTAGCATGCAGGGGGCTGACCAAAAGTATAGGAAAAGATTGCATAAACATAGCACTAAAAGTTGGTCCTTCTTTCAAATTTTAGCCAAATTAAAAAGGTTCTTACATAAACATAAAGGTGAGCAACCTACACTAAACAATACGTGGTTGCAATACAATTAATTGAAGTACAAACAGCAAGTATAATCATCATGTTCCATTTCTTACTACAATGTAGCAGCGATCACAAGTGGTGCTCAATAACCGCGAGGGACGGCGATTCGAATCGATTTACACCTGCAGGCGAAACCCAGATGACACGACGTACGCACACTCACGAAGAGTCACGCACGGCAACCTTTCACAAGACACCGTAAAGCCGGTCCAAGTTCCCCTCTCCCGGACACACATCCTCCACGCGATACCCGCGCTGGGCCATCCGTGGTTAGCCCGTGTGCCCTCCCTTCTAACACATACCCGCAACCATCATACCATCTTCATCACCAGAAGAGAGGGGGGGCCCCGTCCAACAATACAGTAATCGAGTTCGGTTTACTAGTGCCCATATCACTAGCATGCATCCGGTACGTTCAAACTTGCTCAACGGGTCCACAACGATCGGTCCTCAATCGACACAGGCGGGGCTACCGCACACAAGACCTCCATGTCCTGCTGCAACCTACACATCCCCGTCCGGTCTCCAAATTATCATCATCATGTGAGATAGTAACAACTAAAGTAACTCTCCCAAAAAGAGTCCTATAGCTCGCGAGTAGTGTTCCGCACCACTCGACTTCTACCGATGAATCAACACTAAGCATAGCATAAAGTAACGCATAGCTGAACATACCAACCCATAGGAATACATAGGGATATATGCAACTAAGGTTTCTGTCAACTCCTGAACACCTAATGCACATAACATGACTCGCATACATGTGAGAAAGCGAAAATATTTCGAAAAGGGTTGAGATGCACCGGGGCTTGCCTTGGGGTCAAAAGGTCAACAGACAACATGTTAGTAGCCGCACCAAGCTTCTTGGCGATGATTTCCACACCCTCGATTCCGGCGTCCGTTCCTAAAAATGATGCAATGCGAACAAGACTTAAAAGAAGGTTCATAGAACTTCCTTGATAAATAGGAATGTGACCAAGTGGTTCTTAAAAAGATTACAAGTTCCGACATAACATAAGAGATTTGAATGGTTTCGTGTTTTTAGGAAAGTTTACAATTTACTTAAGTTCCAAAAGACCTAACCAACTTTAGATGATTTGTTTTTTATCAATCCTACAGATTGATTTGGGGAGAGCTACTAGCATGGTTGTGTAGCTCTCTGAATAAGCTTTCCGGAATGTCCAAGATCGCCTAAATCGGAGTTCGGAAGCAAAAGTTATGCCCGTTTTCGTACGGGGTGACAGGCTGTCAATGGGTAGCCGGACTAGTCCGATTCTAACCGGACTAGTCCGAATTTGTGGACTTGTCCGGGTCAATTTCGGACCACAGAATTGGTTTTTCGGACTAGTCCGACTCGGGCCAGACTAGTCCGAGTGCGCGGACTTGTCCGGGTCTGTTTCGGACCACAGAAGGGTTTTTCGGACTTGTCCGACCCTCGGGCCAGACTAGTCCGGATGAGAAAAAGGGACCGACACTGTAGCAGCGCCAGGCTGCGCGGCGGCATGGCCGGCGTTCCCGGCGAACGACGGCGAGTTAGGACGAAAGGAGGGGAGCACCGTGACGAGGAGAGGAAGGCGACCACGTACCCCTAACTTGTGCATGTGCGCCGTCGACGGAGGTGTGCCGGCGGCGAGGGGCTGCGTGGCGGTGACTTGGCGGCGGCGTTCCCGTCGATGGGGTGGTCTTCTGGTCGAAACGGCGGGAGCATGAGCTTCAATGCGTCGGGGCGGACCTCACCGTCGATGATGTCGTCGAGAAAGGGGCTCGGAGGTAGGAGTTCACCGCAGGGGTCGACGGTCCGGCGGACGGCGTCGGGGAAGAAGACAGATTCCGGCGAGGTGGCTGCAACCTGGGCGACGAGATCATGTCAGGGTTGTTCGCGACCGAGTGGGGCATCCGTTTGTGAAAGAAAATCGGACTGGGACTCACCATAGAGGGAGAATCGATCGAGATTTGGAGCTCGTTCAACCGGCGGCCATGGATGAAATCCTCCGTCGATCTCGAGCTAGGGCGAGGAAAGTTGAAGTGTGTGCTAGGGAGGGGCTAAAGGGACTCCTTGCGCACCTTTTTGCAATGGAGGTCGAGGGCGGGGAACGAGCGGAGCGGCGGCGAGCTCGAGCTCTTGCTCGGGCGGCAATGGTGGCTGGTGTTGGCTGGGAGAAAGAAAGAAGAAGATGATAGCGATGACTTGACCTGGGAAGGGAAGAGGATAAGGAGGACGCGATGGCGTGCAGGTTTGGGCTCTCCATCGTGCACGCGAGCGCGGTCTGCAGTGGCATGACTATGGCCACAGGGCACGGCATGAGTGCATCCAGGAAGAACAGAGAAGAGCATGGGCGCTACAGTGCGATTTCGTATTTTCAATAAATTTTCCAACGTGCTGAAATTCAACTGCTCCGAACCTAACCTTCCCAAGCTCAGAAAAATCTGAAAAATTGGGCAATGAAAGGTAAAAGCTACAGGAACAGTTTTCATTATTGGAATATTTTGAAATTCGGCACATAATTCGAACTAAAAATTCGAGAAAATGACCAAATTTGAATTTCTCCAGATTTATTTGAACTGCCTCCCTTTTTCATAAAATTCTGGAAAATTGTCCAAAATTCTATTTTTAGACATAGAACTCAGAAACATTTTTATTTGGACACACTTTTATGGAAGATTTTGAAGTTCTAGTTCAAACTCCAATTTGACCATATTTAGAAGAATTGATTGGAACATGGGATTGCTTTACACTAATCACACTTGAAGAAGTGCAATTAGGGTTTCCAAAAACCAGGGATGTTACAGAGGTCTTGTGTGCGGTAGCCCCGTCTGTGTCGATTGAGGACCGTTCGTTGTGGCCCCGCTGAGCAAGTTTGAACGTACCGGATGCATGCTAGTGATATGGGCACTAGTAAATCGACGTAACTCGATTTCTGTATTGTTGGACGGTGCTCCCCCTCTCTTCTGGTGATGAAGATGGTCACGGTGGTTCATGGGTATGTGTTAGAAGGGAGGGCACACGGGCTAACCACGGATAGCTCCGGCGTGGGTATCGCGTGGAGGACGTGTGTCCGGGAGAGGGGAAATCGGCCCGGCTTTATAGGGTCTTGCGAAAGGTTGCCGTGCGTGACTCTTTTGAGTCTGTGAAAGTCGTGTTTTCCAGGTTTCGCCTGCAGGTGTAAATCGATTCGAATCGCTGTCCCTCGCGGTTATTGAGTACCGCTTGTTCACTGCGTCACCTCGTAGTAAGAAGTTGAATATGATGGTTATACTTGCTGTTTGTTACTTCAAATAATTGTATTGCGACCATGTTTTGCTTAGTATAGGTTGCTCACCTTTATGTTTATGTAAGAACCCTTTTAATTTGGCTAAAATTTGAAAGAAGGACCAACTTTTAGTGCTACTTTTATGCAATTTATTCCATTGCCATGGTCAGCCCCCTATATACTAGAAGTCGGTCTTAGAAGGCCATTTTGACGGGTAAGTCTTGCTGAGTATTAGTTGCTCAGGGTTTGTTGTTTTAAACTTTGTTACAGGTAATCTTTGGTTAGAGGAGAATGAAGCATGTTTACGGGCTGAATATGCTTCATCATATGGTAATATCGTCGAGTTGTATATCGCTTCCGCTACGCTTTTCAAATTCTTTTATGTAATTCAATCTGAACAAAAGTTGTAATAATTAACCTTTCACTTGTACTCTATTTTCATTATGCTCATACGTGTGGTCTTTTGGATGCTTGCGTCGCCAAGTGTCACCTGATCTCGATCCTGTTAAGCTAACCCCTCATTATTTGAGGCGGGATGCTACATGGTGCCGCCACGCCCGGCACCCACGTGTGCCCCCACACACTGCTGGAGCGGGCGTATTAGGCAACGGCCGCATCGCTCACCCCCGCGGCATCGACGGTGATGATCCTCTCGCTGGCGGGGAGGACTCTCAGGTGGGTGTACATCGGCGACAGCGGCTTTGCCGTGTTCCGCGGAGGCCGGCTCCTGCGTCGCTCAGGGGCGCAACAACGCCACTTTAACTGCCCTCAAGGCCTTGGCGCGGCGAGAGAGGAGCAGCGACTGGAGGATTCGATCGGAGGCGCTGGGTTGCAGACGCGGGAGCGCGGCGACGGGGCAAGAGTAAGGCACCGTGGAACGTCTTGTTGGAGGGAAGGATTTCCGCGGGAGCGCGTGGGAGACGGCCGATGCCGAGCGGTCGGGGCGCGGCAAAAAATGCCGAGCGGGGGGAAGGCTTTCCCGAGCCGGATAGCAAGGGCATCTAGATGAAGAGTCGGTTGGATGGCAATTTCACTACGTCACATCAGACTTTTAGTAACACATATATGTTACTAAAACTACAAAAAAGTGTTACAGAGACCTATAGTAACACATATAATAAGTGATACATATGCTGGTATTACTAGGACAAGTTCTAGTGTATCACATATATGTGTTACTACTTGTGAAAAAATATGTTACAATAATAA
This sequence comes from Eragrostis nindensis, assembly GCA_012490785.1. Taxonomy (NCBI): domain Eukaryota; kingdom Viridiplantae; phylum Streptophyta; class Magnoliopsida; order Poales; family Poaceae; genus Eragrostis; species Eragrostis nindensis. Next base: position 52,401 of record JAAXCT010002813.1, read on the forward strand.
TATAGCAACACATATGAATGTGTTACTATGTCTAATAAAAAGTGTTACAACAGTAATGTAGACACAGATAAAAAATTCCAAATAATTAGGGGCTGCTAGGATTCGATCCTAAGACCTCAACAAAATTTAGTTGCTGAGTTTCCACTGCGCTACACATGTATATATGTTAACAAGCTACATTGAATTGATTTTAACTTCTGAATTATTCGAATATGTGTTACTGTAGCCTAAGAAAAGTGTTACTACAGCTTGTAGTAACACGTAATAGTAACATTTATTTGTGTTACTACCAGTTCTAGGCTTGCTGCATTTATATACATTGCTTTCTTTGTAACACTATACTTGAAACATTATTTTTGTGTTACTAAAATAATCATCTGTAACACATGTTTGTAAATCAAGCATTTGTGTTACAAGCACACTCAGTAACACAAATGCTTGTGTTACTGTGAATTATTTTTGTAACACATTCTTACTTGTGTTACATATATGTGTTACTAAAGGCCTGATGTGGCGTAGTGTTTCAGAGTGTTTTCTAAAATTTTACATATTCAGATCTTTTTACGGAGTCTTTTGGAGATGCTCTTAGTCACCTTTTTCAAAGAAAAAATAGAGTTCTGGGGTGATAGAGCACCGGTTGGAGATGCTCTAATTGGGATATTTGCTTAGTGAATATGACGGTGAAGGATGAGCTGTGCAGGAATTGGGATCAAAGCAGTCACAAGCAGTTCTGGACTTCTGGTGTACCAAACGAGAGCCATTGGCAACAACCCTGATTCTGAGAACATTTCATTTGCTCCCCAAAGATCAGTTTACTCCTGCTCCAAAACTGACGAAGATGAGTTATACTCTATACTCTAACGCGATCGATCATGAGTATCCACAGAGTTTCTTACTCCCTCCATATATTTCAATTTAGATGACGTCCTGGTTTTGGGTACACATTAAGGAGCAATAATTACAGCACAAGATACTCCTGGGTGAGGATGCGGCGTGCACCCAGCGAAGCCACAACAACACCACACCCTCCTTAGTACTCTTGCGGTAATGGATACGACGTCCAGCGTTGAGCCCCACGCGACAGCGAGACGGGTCCAACGGTGAGCAGCTTCTTGCCTCGCAGCGAGACGGGTCCAATGGTGAACTTCCCTCACAACAATGCATGGCTCGCGGCGGTGACCCGGCCTTGCGTCAGCGGCCCTGACTCACGGTGGCGGCATCCATCCCGGGCAGGAGACGACAGCGGCGGCCTTCCTCCAAACCTCCGATGATGGCCGATGATGACGCCAACCTTCCGCTGGACCTCAGCAACGATGGCGGGATCCATGAGACACACGGCAAAACAGAGACACGCGGCAAACGTGTGATTTGCCAAGTGTCCAACACGCACGACACTTGGTAAAGGGCGGACACACGGCAAAAACAATGTTTGCTGAGTGTCTCTGCGACTGGGCACTCGGCAAAGCTTGTGCACGTGCCAAGCACGCGTGACTCCCGTGATATGTAACGGCGCCGTCCACCCTTTGCCGAGCGCCACTAACCTACACTCGGCAAAGGGACGTTTTGCCGAGTGTTTGAAACAAAGACACTCGGCAATTGCCGAGTGTCCTTGTTCTACACTCGGTAAAGTATTTTTTTTTTCACATTTTGGCATACAAAATTTTTAGCTTGCCCAGATACAGGTCCTTGTTCTGCACTCAAGCACCTTTCTCACTGTATCCATCCTGTGAACAAGTTGTTGTCCAGGCAAACTGTAACATGGTCTAGTCACGCGCAGCAGCTCTTCCCCTGACTCTACGAGATAATAGGAAGGGTCACCATGGCTAAGGCTAGGAATGGTGGTAGCCAATGCGATGTTTTGTGCAGAGAATGCTTTGTTTGCATTATAAGGAACACTAGAACAGATGTGCTGATTTATGACGAAATTAAGGTATCACCGACTGCTGCTAGTGACGAAAATTTTCGTCATAAATCGCGATTTATGACTATTTAGGTTCCGTCAGCAGTCGAGCGTGGCCAGTCGTGATTTATGACCTTTTTTAGGCGCAGACCACAGGATGATGACGGTTCTTCATTTGTCATAAACTGAGTCGAACATAGCCACTGGCCACGTCGGATAGCGATCCGACGTGGCTGCTAATATGGCATCGCCCATTTTCGTCATTAAATCGTGATTTAGCCCGCTTACGGCTCAATTTCAGCTGGGCTTCCGAAATCAATGGCCCATGTTTTGTTGGGCTTTCTCGTCGTAGCTCGTGGGCAACGGATAGTTGTGGCCCACTTCCAAGCCCAATAACGAAGGTGGGTCTCACCACAAAGTGGGACGTCTTCTTACTGTTTGTTCGTGGGCTGGCTGGGTCGGACCTACATGTCAGTGCGCATTTCGTCACAGATTGTTGCACGGTCCAAATAGAGCCCGGAAGAAGCCCAGCGTATTATTGGGCCATCGTGTTTATAGCCCATAGATGTAAATGGTTTTAGTTCATAGAGTAGCTGAGCCGGGTTCCCATTTTGCTAGCCCATTTCTTTGTCCAATTACGATCCCGAAAGTTATTTAAATTGTAACAGAAGTTACACAGATCACAGAACAGGAATGACAGAATATATATACAAGCTTCTTCTTGACGGTTCATAAACATGTGCCGCGAGGCATAATTCCAAATAACAACTAACAAACAAAACTACATCCATCGCACGACTAAAGAGTAAGGAGAGTATACTTAAGATTTCAGTGTACAGTTTGTCCAGGACGCGGCAAGTGATGGAGCTTCAGCAGTTCCTCCAGGCGGGCAGTGTCAGCTTCAGTTTGTTTCATCAAA
>JAAXCT010002814.1:0-55177 GCA_012490785.1 Eragrostis nindensis
AACTTGTTTTATAAAGAGATTCCCCTAATTTGTTTCTACAAAGGATGAGCATTATGCAAGATGCATAGCAGCACCCTGCGAAACCCCTTGACTTCATATTACGATCGCTGCTATCTGCTTCACAATATAAGTCTTTGAACACTTAGCCTGCGGCTGCTGTCTGTGACTTTTTGACGTCATTTATCTGGCAATTTGGTGCTTGTCAGGTCATCTGTATCGCGCTGTAGTAATCTACCAACAACTGATCTCCGTTGTGCAGCTTCAGAATTGCATACAGCTAGCATCCAAACCTCAGCGATATACCTTTCCCAAATCATTCGGAGGACAGAATACAGTAGCTGTAACATTAGGCACAGGATTCTGCATCTTTGTCACCCTTCAGCTGCATCAGTTATTCAAAGCGCACTGATTGTTACCCAAATGGAACAGGAATAAGTACCATTTGCGGCAAAGCATATGTTATAGTTATGTCATACAGATTGATCTTCCACTCATATAGAAACATTACATGATTAAAAACCCCAGGGAAGGCCCTGACACACACAGCCAGGAGACATAAAAATCCTTTCACAGCAGCAGCATCACTTCATTACCTCTGCAGAAATTTGCGGTGGAAGTCACTTCTTATAGTGTCGTTGATGAACCGTTTAGGTGTCTTAGGTCTCTCCACGAGCCTGGTTTCTTGAATACCACATCATCATCCCACTCCAACCTGCAAAACACATGTAAAACAAGATTAGGATCACTCTGAAGCCTTTTTGGTAGTTCCATATAGGTGGTTAACATAAAGGCATGTACTACAACAAACACAGCATCAACATCTAACCTTCTCTTAATACTGAAGGAACCAGGATTATTAATGTTGATCAACGGGTTTCCGCGCATCAGTTCAGCCTCTTTCATCTTAGCCTCCTCTTCTGCTTGTTGCCGTTCCTGCAATGAGACCATTACTATTATGTTCCTGAAACCAAGTTGAACATGGCAGTATAGCGGAGTTACGAAACAAACAAACCTTTCTAAGCTTCTCCTCTGCTCTTTCTTTCTTAATCCTCTCAAGCTCTGCCATTAGAGCTTCAGTGTCATCGTCATCATCATCATCTTCATCACTGGATAGAATATATATAAATGTTTAAGAGCTAGAATACAATGGGAAGCATATTACAATAAAAATTAAATGCTGGCGGTAAATAATATCAAGAAAGTGTCTGGGTTATTTTATCAGCCATTTGGAGTCGATAAAGCCCGAAAGCAACCAACCAGACATGTGAGGCAAAACCAACTACTAGGAAGTAGCCTTCTGGCTAATAGTAAGTTTTGTTGCAGATGGCACAGAAAAACTATTGCAATCCTATTTTACAATTGCTAACACAGTTGTCGGTCCATTTAACTATGTTGATGCAGAAATGGGAAGAATTCCAGTAACATTTCAGGAGCAACCAAATAGGCGACAGGTTCAAACCTTTCATCATCACTTCTAGGCTCCACGTCTGAGTCATCTGCATCGATTTCTCGTGGAACTATCTTATCCTCAGCATCTCTCTTTGAACCTATGATTTACAACCAGAAAGGATAAGTCATCACTTAGGCAGACCATAAACAAATATTCATGAAGAATTAGTGCCACCAACCTTCTAAGAGTAGCTGACTTGAACTTTTCCTTTCCGCCGGTCTCTCTCTTCTGCAAGCGAGGACATACGCACGGTTATTCAATCGTAAATATACCTATTTAAAATTTAGAAATAGGATGACCAATCTATCTAAAGAGGAAGGAAGTATGGATACCAGCATAGGACTTATCCTTGGAAGAGTAGTGCTTGCGTTCACGTTCCTCAAGTTCATCCCTGAGGTTCCTCTTCTGTATCTCCTCTTGGGTCTGCTGGCCCTCTTTTGCAGAAATGGGAGCAAATCGTTAGCCGATATCAGTCATGGAGGGGAGAAGCCTCGGAATAAACGAGTTGGCAATGAAGTACACAGGCAATCCTAAGGTCAGGTTGATAGGGACCGACGTAGGCTATAATCAATGGAGTATCTTAGTCATACTCCTATATCTGATGAGGTTGATTCTGGTTCCCAGATGCTGATAAGGAACATATACATCTTTGTGCTCAGATTTTCTTGTATTAATGCAGCAAAGGCGGCAGTTTATATACGCATACGATTTACGATCGATATGATATTGCTATCCCAGCTCCAAACTCGAAAAAGAAAGCAGTGTACAATTGGCAAACAAAAGGCTGTTTGTTCATTTCCTTTTCACCACCCCGTCTTACTTCCATACAACATCTAGAATCTTATGTTACTACTATCTCAACGTTCAGAAAAGCCAAGCTATCCAACTTTGTGCATGTAATCCAATTTATTTGGTATGGTGATAGATAATGATGGTGAGAGCTGAAGCAGCTGCGAATTGTTATTTATTTCAAATTGATCAAAAAGGCTAGCAACCAAACGGATCAATTAAGCACTCTAGAATCCGTGTGCCAACCACGAGTTCCGAATGACGTTTCTTCTAAAGTAAAGGTTGAGAGCTGGGTGCCTACTCGTGGATAGTAACTTGGCGATTCTCTCGTGGTAGTTGTTTTTTTTTTCTTCTAAAGTAAAGGTTGAGAGCTGGGTGCCTACTCGTGGATAGTAACTTGGCGATTCTCTCGTGGTAGTTGTTTTTTTTTAAAAAAAAAGGCACCTTAATTGGAATCGGGAAATCAGCCCCAATCCCAACAGCCCCTAGTAGGAGTAAGAAACAAACCCTACGCGTCGTTTCCCCAATCCTCGGGCGAGCTGCGCGCAAAGGGAAGGGCAGTCGCGGCCAGACAGATCTCCATGAAAGCAATCCCAGAAAGGGAAGGGAGGAAGGATACCTGGGCTTGAGGCTGGTGTGGGCGGCGAGGTCGCGGGAAGAGTACTTCCCGGAGGGGCCGAAGATGCGGGTGCCTCCCTGCTCGTTGCCGCCCTTGGCCGGAGCCCACGTCGGGCGCGCCGCCGTCGTCATGGCTCAATCAGCTCCTTCTTCTCCCCAGGTGCCTGCGGAAGGAAACCCTAGCGAGCTGGATCCTGGGTAGGAGGAAGGGAAGGGGAAGGCAGCTGTGGTCGGGTCGGGTGGTGGACGAAGACGAGACGGACGACGCGGTTTATTTTGTTTTTGCGGGGAGGCCCCTGGCGAGGCCAGTAAAATTTATTGGCTGCCTTATTGGGAGGGAGGGGGAGGCGGTGAAGGATGTTTCCCCTTGGCCGCGCGATATGTATCGGGCGGCTTACGGGGATCCAGTGGTCGCGGTTTGAAAACAGCGACCAACCCCTGATCGCCATGAACGCCGCCGGGGCGGTTGAGAGGGGAGTGCGTTCCTGACCTGGGGGAATAGATTGATCTTGGACCCGTCGGTCTCCCTGATCTCGCTACGCCAATGCTCGTGGCGTTTAGTTCGCCGCTACACTGCAAGAAAAACTCTCGCTCCTTCCTCTGCCTGACAATGTTCCACATCAGTGTCTGACTGCTTAATTTTGACAGAGAAATGTCTTATCTTCACACAGCAATATGATATATAATTAGCAAGCATCTGACTGACACTGAGCATCTGTTGAGTCTTGGTTTTGCAGCAGCACATATATACTATTTAGCATGACAAGCAAATTGGTTCACACGGAAATCAAAGCACAAGAACCATCGTCTCTTGAGCAGACGGGATGGCATGCATGCCACTACATCATCTCCTTGGTTATTAATTGTTTCCAGACAGATTACTGCTAGTGCTTCTGCTCGGGGACGAGGAGCATGAGTCTGCCTCTGTATCATGATGAGTCTGTCTGTAAGGAGTTTACTAATCAATTGCCCCCGATGGAGGGGCTTGGTGGAGGTACGTCGTAGGCGCACTGCTGCACGGTGACCTGGTCGATGGGCAGCGTGTCCGTCGGGAACGGGCACGCGTCGTCGTGAGTTCCCAGCTTGAGGGGGTCGCAGGGCGCCGGGGTGACGTCCCCGCCGTCGAGACGCGCCTCGACGTCGGTGCAGATCCACGGGTACTTCTTGGACTTGTCCAGCTGCGCCGTGACGTTGGCGATGCAGATGCCCTTGAAGGGGGCGCCCTGGATGCCCTCGAGCCGCGCCGCCTCCTTGTACACGCCGGTGGCCACCACGTCCTGGTAGCTGATGTTCTCGACCACGGGGACGGCGTTGGGGTCGTACCCGTCGTCCGGGTGCGACTTGTAGCTGCCCGTCATCCAGAACACCCGCTTCATGGTGTCCGGGTCATGCGGCGGACGAAGACGTCCGAACGAAGGCTCCCCGGCCACGCGGTCTTGATGCGGAGGCGGCGGACTCGGTGTCGACGGCGGCGACGTCCTCGACGCGCACGTCCTGGATGCCCCCCGACATCTCGCTGCCGAGCGCGACGAGGGCGCTGGTCGGGACACGCAGGTGAGCCTTCGACCACATGTGCTGGCTGGGCATGGCGTAGGCGATGCCGTACTCGTCCCACCCGCTCTTGATGGCCACGCAGTCGTCGCCGGACACCACGTAGCAGTCCTCGATGCGCACGTGCGAGCACGAGTCCGGGTTGATGCCGTCCGTGTTGGGCGAGTGCGTCGGCGCAAGGATCGTCACGCCCTGCACCACGATGTTGCTGCTGTACACCGGGTGGATGTTCCACGCCGGCGAGTTGAGCAGCGTCAGGTTCGAGATGAAGACGCCGTCAGAGTGCATCACCTCGATCAGGTAACCCCGGGTGTACTTGAGCTGGTTCTTGTGGAATTTCGACCACCAGCTCGCGCCCTGCCCGTCGATCGTGCCGTTGTTTCCTGCGTAGTATTAGTAGGTTCAGTTTCAGTTTCAGGTTCTGATGAACAATTAAGTTACTGCATGTAGAGTACTAGTTCTTCAGAAGAAAAACAAAAACCTGACACTCACCGGTGATGACGACGTCGGTGAGGTTGGACCCCCCGATGAGGCTGGCGTACCTTCCCCCGGCCTTGTCCCTCCCTCGCCCGTACGAAGGCAGCGGGTCGACCACCGGCCACTCGCCCACGTTCTGCGTGCCCAGGATGACGGCGTCGCCGTGCAGGAAGAGAGTGAAGTGGCTCGTCAGGTTGAACGGCCCCGTCAGCCACCTCCCCGCCGGCACGTACAGCATCCCGCCGCCGTCGCCCGAGTACTGCGACAGATGCTCCACCGCCGACCGGAACGCCGCCGTGTTCGACGTCGTCCGTCCCCCCACGCCGCCGCCAAAATCCGTCAGCGACGCCGTGTGCGCGCGGCAGCTCGGCGCCAGGTAGTACATGCTCCCCTCACCCGCTGCTGCTGGCGCCCGCTGGTGGCGCGCCGCGGCCGACGCGGAGAGGAGGACGACGAGCCACACAACCTGCTGCTGTAACCGGAGAGGTGATGCGTTCAGCACTCGCACCGCCATTGCTGCTGCTCTGCTCGTCACACAACTCACGGGAGAAGAGGTGATGTGGAGTGTGGATTTGGATTGTAGCGGCCAGCAAGAGAGGCCCCCATTTATAGGCACGACTCCTTTCTGCACTGCCCAGCACTAGCCTCTTCTTCTTTTTTTTTTTTTTTTTATGAGGATAGGAATCCTTAAATGCCCTGCTCGCTGGCACTACTAAATTTCTTTTACTACATTAATACAGTTTCCAGTCGCCTGAATCGCATAGCAAATCTTTTTTTATTGGGATGCCAGCCTATATTGTTCATCAACAATATACAGTGATACTACGCAGCAGAGCCTAGCTGCTGGTAATAACCCGTGATTTCTAGGCTGCTCTGTTCTTCGCTTCGCTATGTATAACTACCCACACTGTAGTAGTCATGGGGCCACAGTGACTGAACCCAGAACTTTTCTTTTGTTTTCATTAACAAAGACATTTAAGTCTGAACTTTATACATATATGCAGTAGAAGAAATGAATAAGCAGGAGCCTGTCGCTTTGAGTCTCATTGCTTTCAGCCTTTCATCAGAGCTTAATTGGCCATATTCACAGCATTAAGTTTTTCCCCCCGGTTACCTAGTAGTAGAGCAGTAACACTTTTCGCTGTCACCATGACCGATAGTGTGTGATAAAGCTATGAAGGTGGAGACAGCGTGAGGAGGAATGCGAATGGGAGGAGACGGGACTGCTCCTTCTTGTTGGATTGTTTCCTTCTTTACTGCTTGTCCTGGTCGCTGGAAATGGAATTGTGCTGCTGAATATTGTCACCGTGGGTGGACTGAATTAATCTTAGAGATCCTGCATTCTCAAGGAAGCGGAGGGGTTAAGTGCAGGATCGTCGTTCTCTACACTCTGTGGTACAATTCCCGTAACGTTCTTCGGCCGTTAAGTGGGTTGGCGAGCGGACTGGTTTCCTAAGCTTGCTCGTGATGATGGAAAAGCGACAACAATAGCAAACAAACTCCACGAGAGAGAAACAGAAATGGCCGTCGTCGTCCACGGGTCCCGGCCGGCCAGGTCGCCAATGCACTAGTTTTCTCTGCATGCTGCTTGGGTTTGTCGTGCGATCACGACGGGTGTCATTGGCTGGGCGGCATGACCCCATTGATCGATGCTTTCGCCTTCACATTATACGCGACGACCCCATTATCCACAACCTAATCCCACATCGGACTGCGCCATTACACATTGACGTTGTCGACATGACCTAGCTTATTCTCAACAGACCGTCTCTCAATTGCTCATTTTGCTGCAGTTCAGCGATCACTGTGTTCCTGCATCGATCAGTACTGCATGTACAGTATGTATCACAGCTTAGAGATCGATTAGGGGGAGAGAGGGCAACATAGGACGAATTGATCACCTATCGGTCTATACGGATGCCATGTCACTCGTCCACAGACAAAGAAAATGTGAGATATGCATCAGCTAGCTAGTGTCAGTGGTTGGGGCGGTGGTGGCAGCCGCGGCGGTCGATGCCATCCAAACAAAACGCAGAGAGATTTGGATTGGATTTGACAGGACCAAAACATCACTCACATACCGGCGTCTGAAAATCAGATTAGATTATTGGTATACACGCACGCTTGCCTCTGCCTTTTCAGCCAAAAGACTGAAAGAGTGCTCCATCGTTTTCAATTCGCGGCCTTTTTTGCCGACCCACCGCATCCGCGTGCCTTTTCAGCCCGTGCGTGTTGCCGAGATCTCTACTAGTACTACAGCTGATCATTCATCCGCATGCTTGCTGCAATCTAACAAGGTTGGGGGAGAGAGCACAACAGAGATCCAGGCGATAGTGGCGTCCATGGCCGCAAAATTTAACAACTGGCAGCGTCACAGGCTGCTTACAAGCAGTGCTTATTTCGCGTCTGACGGTGCAAAGAACATTAGTATATTGTAGTGTTGCTTACTCCATGATGCCCTCATGGAGGTGGCAGGAAGCCAAACCAATTACTGCAAGCTTTCCATCGTTGTCTCTCGTTGACGAGCAACCGCATGCGATGCGAGATGCGACCTGCACTCAGGCCTCCATCACATACATGCTCGAGATGGAAGAGATTGGTTCATCGACTGCAATATAATAGAGCTTGTTATTGCTGATTGCTGTGCCTGCACTTTGCATTTTTTTTTTAGACAGCCACAGATTGCCAACGCGCTTCAGTTCAGAGACATGCTGTCCTCGTCACCCATCACAAATTACTCCATCACAAAGACACCAAATGGGCAGTTGCAAATACGATCTCAAGTCTAATAATATACTCACTCATTTGGATCGTGAAATTCCATAGTGCAGCAGATTTCGACGGGACAACCCGCATGCAAGACGCGCCTTCGCTGAAAAGAAAAAGGCAAGGAAAACCAAGCGAAAACGTAAAGCGTAAAAGCGCCAAGAACAAGGTGCAGATTGCCTGATAGGTGGGACCCGAACGCAGCCGGCGGTGATCAGACAGGTGGGGAACTTTCAGGCATCTCTCCGGCAAGGGGGTCTCCGGCGGCGAGTCGCCGCACCGGGGATGAGCCAGGAGGTGGTGGCGCACGTCTACGACGTCGCCAACGCCGGCTCCGACGCCGCCGTGCTCCACATCAACCGCTTCTTCAAGGACGCCATCGGACTCGGCGGCATCTTCCACACCGCCATCCAGGTTTCCACAATAGGAACCATTCCTCCTCTTCTCCTCTTCTGCCCTTCAAATGCCTGGATCTATCAAGGAATAGAATCCACTCCAGGAGGGAGAGAGAGAGAGAGAGAGGAGGGGGAAAAAATGGTTCTTTTACATTGTGATACTGATGCGGCAAACAGGGGTTTCCCCATAATCCAAATGGTTCAGCATTGGGGTGGTTATGTTCTTTCTGTCCTATGGTTTCTTGGTACGTTTGTTTGAACCTTCGTTTCCTGTCCTGTAGGTGTAGGGGATTAAGTTGATTTTCTGTATGGATTCGAGAACGTTTAGAAAGTGGTGTTTCTGATGGATATATGTAACTGCGAGCCACAATTTTTTTTTTTCGTTTTTTGATGTCGCGGGCTTAGAAAAGACTGTAATTTTAAGCTGAAATGCTCATTGTGAACATGGAGTTAATTTTAAGCTGCAATGCTCCTTGTTTCTAGAACTGGGGTTGGCTCCTGGCCTTTTATAGAGAGGAAACATTGATACTAGCTGCATTACTCCCCTTCTCAACGAAACTTCATTATACCAAACAAGCTATGCACATTGTAAGCGGCAAAATGACACCCGTTCTGAAATTGATTGATTCTCAAAGTTGACTTGTACATACATGCTTACTGTTGAGGCTCTGCAGTTACATAAGTTCCTATTTATCGTTTCACTTAGTTAACATCTAAACTAACAGGTCTACGGTGATGAGGAATGGTCATTTGGTTTTTGCGAACGTGGCACTGGGGTTTTCAGCTGTCCACCGTGCAAAAATCCAATGTACACTTTCCGTGAATCCATAGTTCTGGGAAACACTAGCTGCTCTATTTTCACAGTAAATCAGATAATACAGGAGCTGAGTAGGGAGTGGCCTGGAAGCTCATACGAACTCCTTTCGAGAAACTGCAATCACTTTTGTAATACATTTTGTGAGAAGCTTGATTGCCCGAAAATTCCAGGTACCTCCTATTGCTTGATCATTCCGTCCTAATAAATTGCATGGCTGTTCCTTTTGATACTGGTTGCTGAAATCAAATACCCTTACTTTTGAAGTGATGCTGGATCGTGCAATATTTTCAGAGCAAGTCTATTCGTGATCCAATGGGGCATGTATTACATCTCCAGAATGATTTCAAATTGTTTAATTCATGTACAACCGCGTATTATATGCAGGTTGGATCAATCGCTTTGCAAATGCTGGTGATGCAGCTCTAGAGGTTGCTGAAACAACAGCAGTAAAGGTATGTGTTATGGTCTTTTCTATCATTTTCATATTTCCTGAGAAATGTAATATATGGGCCCTCGAGTATTTTATATCCTCCAGATTTTTTAGCATCTCGCTGTTGGAAGACACAACAGCAAGTAAACAGTGTCTTAATGTTTATCAAACTTTCAAAGTAACTGAAGATGGTCTAAAAATTAAAATGTAGTAGAACCAAGTGTATGTGGAACCATGAACAATGACCTGAAACAGTATACATGCAAGCTGCAGAAAATCTTAAAAACAGTTTCTTAAAAATGGGAAACCTGTTTCTTAAAAACAGAAACAGTATATTGGTATGTGCAACAATGGTGGTAGTCTTGTCCACCGATAGTAACTGACATATTGACGATTGTGTTACTGCCTGACATATTGAGTTGCATCTATCTTTTACTTTCAACTCAGCTGAAACAAGCAAAAAAAGAAATAGTGACTGCATGCAAAACAGCCTCAACATTTCTGACCGGCACCGTCAAGTGCCCCCCACAAAACGTTGATGATACGGATAGCTCAGCAAACATTTCATTTTTTGAGGGGCATGGGTAAAAAGCATCATTAGTATCAGTATGAACCCGTCAAAGAGCCTTATCTGCTCAGATGATCCAGATGAGGAAAACTCTGGAGATGATAGTGAATCTGAATCAGATGAAGATGAGCCCGATAGCTATCACAATGCTAACCAACAAGATGCAACACGGGGGCAAAAACATGAAAAGTGAGAATGGACCAGGCCATCATTCATGAAGCTCACAACAATATGTGAAGAGAGAGGAACAACCTCTACATGCTGCCATTTCTGCTAAACAGATCACACCGGGAGCAGTCTACAACGGAAACTAACTTTACAACTGTAAAAAGGTTTATTTCTGATCAAGAACTGGGAGCTGCGAAAATGCTCTTAGAAGCGCCGAAGCAATGGAGTGCACCACAATGTGCGCTATCTTGGACTTAATTTGTCCACGCCGCGGCACGGGGCGAACCGCCTTTGCGCCTCCTTTCTTCCCTGTAACTTTGATGAGATGACCACCGCTTGCTTTCTCGGCCTCGCCATTTCGTTGAGGGAGATGTTTTTTGCTGCAGAACCAGATGTTGAGTGAATGAGGAGATATTAGAAGAGCTGTGTTGCACTATGCTTAATCTGTGTTCCTGTGATGTATTTATAGACCTCGAGGAGCTTATCTGCATACAAGACATGACAACTAAATTCTTGTTTCTTTGTAGCATCAACCGAATGCTGTTCTTATTGTAATCTCGCAGTGTCTGTTGGTACGAGAAACCTGTGCCGGTATGTGTGTTTCTCAGTCATGATTGAGCTGTTTGTCTGCATGTTGTGAATCTGCAAATCTTTGACTTGCTACGGGCGTCTCGTTCTGTGTCGAGCAGACGCGTATGCATATGATGAGCAGATGATTGGCTCGTCAGTTATAAAATTCGCCACCTGTGATGTCATGTACATGAATCCAACGAGCAAAGGATTGTTGCCAACCTGGTCTGTCCCCAAACCTGTGTATTTGCTGAACAGGCGTTTGTGAGTTGCAGCTGATTGAGGCCCAAAACAGGGACAGGGACATTTGCCACCTGTGATGTCATGTGTACGCATCTGAAGAGCAGGGGATTGTTGCCAACCTGTCATGTCCCCAAGTCTGAGCAAAGACTCTTGTAGCGGTTACAAGGCTCGTACGTAGCCATGTCTCAATCCTAGTGCTAATCATTTGCACCATCGTTGTGGTGTCGCAGTTGCAGTCCTGCGAACAACTGATTGGCCTTGAATTGTCTGAAAATAAGTGAAAAGTCGTGCGTGCACTCTGAGGGAGAAGTTTCCTTGTGGACTTGTAGTATCGCATCGCTTTCACAGACGCTGTCTTCCCTGCCGGATCAACGAGCAGTTAAGCGTGATACTGGATGGAATGCCGTGTTTCAGATCCATGACAAGCGATCCTAAAACATCATCATCTTCTCCATTACGTCATATTATTTATTTCCTTCGCCTGCCGAATGAAACAAGTAATCATCAACTGGTCATCAAGAAAGCGAGCCTCCACTCCAGTGTGACGAAGATTGTGACACGTACGCCACCGTTTCTCAATGATGGTTCAGAAGGATAAAATAGCAGAAACGAGCAGCATTGCCGGCCAACTAACATTCGGTTGGGAGCGAGGGAAAAAGCCAGATGGAAGCAGGTGCACCGGGAAACAAACAAACCATCGGCGCTGCATTGCACGTACTGTAGTGACAAGTGTCACACCATGACCTCAGATTCAGATGCATCCATCTCGGCCGGTTGCATTTTGGACTTTGTGGTGGATGGCATTGGCAACACTAGTGTCTAGCGGTGCATGGGCATCTCATCAGCCACACAGACAGACAGCAGGGAGGAGGGAGGGCCATGAATCATGATAGTAGCATTCCAAACTGTGTGTAACATGGAAATAGCTTCTGCTTCACTTGATGTCATCTCAGCCTCTCAGGTCCCATTTGGTCGTTTCGTTACGCGGAACATGATGAAAGGCTCCTGAATCTCTTCCATGTTACATGCCATCAGCCCCCAGGCGCCCAACACGGAAAAAGCTGCAGCGCATCTTTCAGTTCCGTAGTGATGTAAAATTGTAAATAGAAGTAGAAAATATCCTACACACACAAAATCCCTTGTGCTAAGGAACAAAAAGCTCAGCGTGTAGCCATCAGCATGACAACATCAGCGTCATTTTCCCCATTCTCTTCATGGGAGAGAAGAGAGATGTGTCCCAAAAATGACAGCTAAAAAATATAGCAGGAACAAAACAAAATAAAGACGAGAACAGAGGAGGCAGCAGGTCAAGAAAGGATTTTGGGTGGGAGGGACGAGACGCATGGCGCCGCCCGCCGCTGTGCTCCTCTCCTCCTCACCCCGTCTCCTCCGCCCACCGCTCCGTCTCCGGCCGCTCGTGCTGCCTCGTCCGCACCTTCATCTCCAGCGTCACAGCAAGGGCGCCTCTTTCTCCTCCTCCTCCTCCGCCCCTCGCCCGCCTACGCCATGTCCGGCCGCTTCCCGCGGTGGCCATCCCGCCCGGCGACCACTGGGGCAACTGGGCCTTCCTCCTCTCCGCCGCCGCCTTCGGGACATGGTAACTAACCTCTCAACCCTGGCTCACATCACACCGATCACCTGCTAGCCTAGCATTCATGCTTTTGAGCTCGTGACGGAATGAAGGTCGGAGCAGAGGACGCCGTGGGGCGCTGCGTTGAGCGGGCGCTGGTCAGCATCATGGCCGGCCTTGCCGCCACGGAGGTGGGGCTGGTGTCCCCCGGCGCGCCGGCGCACGACGCCGTCATGGAGTACCTGCTGCCGGCCGCCGTGCCGCTGCTTCTCCTCGGCGCTGACCTCCGCCGCGTCGTGCGCGCCACCGGCGACCTCTTCAAGGCGTTCCTGATCGGATCAGGTATCTCTTCTTCTTCCTCCTCCTCTTCTTGTGGCGGAAGAAAGGTTCCTTCTTAGACTATTATTACTTACTAGTACTCATTAGTTTTAAGACAAACCACGTGGCTTAACTCGATCAGAGTAGGAAGGGGTGTTCTTTATTATTCATTCCCTCAAAACAGTATGAGTATGTTAATTTCTGGATTTAGCTATATATATTTATCTCTGATGATATATAATCGCTGACACTTTCTCATCATCTCAACTCTGAATCTTTGACAGTTGCAACTATAATCGGAACGACGGTGGCCTATCTTTTGGTTCCGATGAGATCACTGGGCCAGGATAGCTGGAAGATCGCAGCTGCACTCATGGGCAGCTACATTGGTGGAGGTAATTACTAATACTAATACTAGTTTTTATGCCGAGATTATGACATGTGAGAGCTTATGCTTGATCGTGGCGACAGCCGTCAACTTCGTGGCGATCTCGGAAGCTCTCCAGCTCTCGCCGTCGGTTGTCGCTGCCGGCGTGGCCGCCGACAACCTCATCTCGGCGCTCTACTTCATGGCCCTCTTCTCCTTGGCTTCAAACATCCCTGCAGAACCTAAGACGACTACTCAAGGTACTAGTCGTATGTATAGAAACACTGCCAATTTTCTTCAAGTAGCTTGGAAGATACTGAAGTTTGAATTCAAATGTAGATGGCTCGAATGACGACGACTCCGACGGTGGCGGCCGGCTGTCCGTGCTCAACGGCGGCGCGGCGATCGCGCTATCGTTCGTCATCTGCAAGGCCGGGTCGGTCATCGCCGACAGCCTTGGTTTCCAGGGCGGCACGCTGCCGTGTGTCACGGCGCTGGTCGTGTTCCTGGCGACGGCGTTCCCAGGCCACCTCGGCAGGCTGGCGCCGGCCGGCGAGACCATGGCGGTGATCCTCATGCAGGTGTTCTTCGCCGTCGTCGGGGCCAACGGCAACGTCGTGGACGCCGTCACCAAGGCGCCCAGCGTGTTCGCCTTCGCGCTCGTGCAGGTCACCGTCCACCTCGCCGTCGTGCTCGGCGTCGGCAAGCTCATGGGGCTGGAGAGGAAGGGCCTTCTCATCGCCTCCAACGCCAATGTCGGCGGGCCGACCACCGCGGCAGCCATGGCGACTGCCAAAGGGTGGAGCTCTCTGGTCGTGCCGGGCATCCTCGTCGGCATCTTTGGGATCTCCATTGCAACTTTCCTTGGCATTGGCTTCGGCATGTTCGTGCTAAGAAGGATGTGCGGCTAGCTTCTGATTCGTTCTTGTCCCTCACCTCTGATAGATTAGACACAGTACAGGCACTGCAAATTCGTATGAAGGTATCTCGAGATTTGGCATCAACAATTTCCCAGCACGTAGCAATTTGTAGCACACATTCACAATGACACCAATCTAATCTGTCGCAAACATTCACAATGACATCAATTTGTACAGATGAGCGGCTGGCCTCTGATTCGCTCATGCCCTCCTGATACAGATAGATTAGATGCATGCACTGACGTTTCGTATTGAAGTTTCTAAGATTTGTCCCAGATCTGTTTGATAACTAACCATCAGGACTGCCAAGTGATATCACTGCTCCCTGGCACACATACCAATTTACAACGGCGGAATGCCTGATTTACCATACCAATTTACAATAGCAGAATGATTAAGCACTTTATCGAACTCGTATCTAAAAAAAAGCACTATTACAAACTCAATAATAAAAATTAGAGAACACGCAGCTTCAATTCAGACGCCAAATAAAATTGAGATCACAAAATTCTTTGATGCACATCTTCGTCCAACATAGAATGCTTGCAGTCAACTATTTTTAGGGGAAGATAAACACGGTTCAGACTCTCAAACAGAGACAATCTGTAAGATAACATAGCATGCACCATTACACATCCTAACCCAGTACAAAATTCAGTCTCAGAAAATGGCAACACAAAGGATAATAGAAACACGGCAGGCAGAATCCGCATTCCTGGGACTTGAGGCATTTTCGCTACTGACTAAGCGGTGAGTGAAGCTCACTGCTCCTCATTGATGGCACCCTTGTCGCTCACGTAGATACCATCCAAGAACTTTCTGATATCCTTGTTCTTCACATGGCATTTCTGTGGACAAAATTATGGCATCAGAATATGAATCACCACAAAACAAGCTAGATCATGCATATTTAGTTCATCTTAACACAAGTTTAAGATAACATGGAACAACCAACATTCAAAAGATAAGACCAAGCCAGAGACTGAGGACAAGACATATCTCATGCTCAACACTACCATTGCAACAAAAAAAAGCTACCCCAAATGTAACCATTACCATTTCGACGACAAACTAAAATAATCATTCGACTTCAGAGATCATAATGCCAAAATTGATTTAAAGCAGCCATTACTTGTGATCCTAAACAGACTTATACAGAAGTCACACTTGATGACATGAATAATCTCTGTACAGAGTGTGGCACTGTCCTAGTGTCAAACAAACTAACAACAATTTGACCACTTTGATCTCACAAGACTAAGGTATATACAACACTACCAAGTGATGAGTTGTAGCTCAAACAATGTGATAAACTCGTCGTCACCTAGGAGCATTCGACCTACAGGTTCATTCTAGACTAAATTACCATATAGTCATGCTAATAAGCACATTTGGATCCTACTACAGTTGGCTTCACCACTGTACTCAATTAAATTCAGTGAAGTGAAAGCATCACATGATCCTCATCTAGCATAACCAGATAGCTCCGCACAAATGAAATAAAGAGAGGGCGGCAGGATCCAATGATTCACCTGGTTGATGAGGGCAGCCGAGCGAGAGACGAGCTCGATGTCGTTGCCATCGAGGACGAGCTCATCCTTGACCTTCTCGGACCGCAGGATGGTCACACCGTCAAGCATGTCCACCTTCCTCACCTGCATCACACCGAGATAGACGGATCAAATCAGGCCCAATTATTCGCATCATCCGGCCGGCCCAAATGCAACAAATCTAGCGCGATCCAAGGAAACGAGTGTACGATACCTTCTTCTCGCCCAGGAAGTTCCTGATCTCGATGGCCCTGTTGCCGTTGGTGATGGAGGCGTTGATGGGGAAGTGAGCGTAGACGAAGCGCATCTTGTAGCGGTATCCCTTGGTGACGCCGGTGATGAGGTTCTGGACGTGGGAGATGGCGGTGCGGATGGCGGCCATGGTGCGGCGGGTACCGAACCAGGCGTCCACCTTGAGCTTCCTGCCGCCCTCCTGCAGCTGGAAGTCGAGGTTGAGGTGCTTGAAGTTGCGGGTCAGCTTCCCGCGGGGGCCCTCCACCGTCACCACCTTGGCGGCGACCTTGACGGTCACCTCCTCCGGGATGTCCATCGTCTCTGACGCCAGGATGGTCTTCATCTTCGCCGGCTTCCTTCTGCTGCTCCTTCTTCCTCGGCGGCGGCGGCGGAGGCGGCGAGGAGGAGGAGGGTTTGTTTGCGCGAAGGAGCGGCGGCGAGGAGAGGGCTAGCGTTTTATACTACGAGGCGCTGAAATGGTGGTAGGGTTTTGGAGCCTGATCGGCCGTTCTGAGCCGTCGGATCCCAAGAGGTTAGGGTTTCCCTCCCAAGAAAGAGGCAGGCGGGCCACTTCTGGGCTTCGTTTTTTGGACCGGAGACTGGGGGCCTTTTCCTTTCGGACAGGCCTCCTCCTCCGTTTGTATGACCCTGAACGGGCCAATTGTGGGCTTCAATTCTCTTTTATTTTTTTGATTCTCAGAAAATATGAGATATGCTAAAAAAGAATATGAAATATGAGAAATAAAATAAAAAAATATGATATATTGACAAAATATTTCAAATTTCTAGCAGAAACTATATGCGACCCTTTTCCAAGGGAGATATTTTGTGTGATCTTTTTTGACAGGACTAAACATACGCATATGACTTTATATGTAGCGAAGCAGGGGGAAGCTTTGTGATGTCTCGCTGGAAATTGAGGAGACAGAGCAAAGTGGCTCTGAAGAGTGGTGATGTTCCTTGCTCATCTCATCTCATGGTCCTAGTTAGCACTAGACACACAGCTTTGCATCGAGGTTACAGTAACAGAGCTGTGGCGTGTCTAATCGTACAGGCGATAGATAGATAGATGGGGCATGGCAACGGCAACGGATCTGGCTGGGCAACAACAGTGGCTCCCTCATCCTGCAAAGGAAAACTCATGGATTTGCCTCTTCCAGAAGGACATCGTAACCTAACACAACCACTGCTGTTGAACATGCTCGACTCGTCCATCCACCATGTGGCAGCCTCACATCTCTCGCCCACACCAAAACGACCGATACCATGGATCTGATCTGAACTGAAGATACACCATCTCAGAACAACTTTGATATGGAGAATTTTCGGACAGCTTTTGTTCTCAGAAGTTCCACTCTTTACTCACTTGAACTCAAGACCTCTGGCTCGATAACCATGTTAAGTTGCATACACCAACCAACTTAAACTGACGGAAAAGATGAGCATTCACTTATACTCCAACATTTACTTTGGCATTTCACTCTTCTGTAGCACAAAATTCATTACGCCTATACATAACATATTTGTTTCTCTATGCCCGAAACCAATTTCAGATGTATATAGGCGTGAATTTTGATAATAACAATTCCCTCTGTAAATATCCCAAACTATAATATTGATAATAAAAATCTCACATCATATCTTCTGGTTCTAGACAGTACTGTTGTAAGTATAGACCGAAGACGTCGTTTCGGTGAGAACTTCAAGGCTGAAGGACCCTTTTCTTTTTTTTCTCTTGCAAACGCAGCTAAAGCTTAGCATCCGATCCATACTGTCTCATTCTTTTGGTGGCAACCGATATGAGAAGTACAGCATAGCATAGGTGCATGCATTACATGTGCATAGCGTAGGCTTCTCAAGCTGACACACACACACCGGCCGGGCCGGGGAAGGGAAGGGAGGTTCTTTGATGCACTAGCTAGGGAAGACCCCATGCCCTGAGGGTTTTCATTTCAAGTCATCTCAGGCACAAAGCTGATCAATCACTTTTCCTCCTCCCCTTGCCATTCCTTTCTCACCACTCGTCTGAATCCACAGTTTTGAGGTCGACAATTCCCTCTTGCCTTACAGGAGGACATTATCTAATCAATGAATTTTTTCTCCGACATGGTGACGATGGAAGGGATCGAATAAAGCTTTCCGGTAAATGTTAGTTTAGTTTCCCCTGATAATTATTCCGGTTCCACAAGCGAGTGCAAGGGAAGAAAATTGATATATATTCCCTCTGACTTTAACTGCGTGTCAAGTACAGATGCTTGAGCTAGCTAGTTAGTATATAGTGAGGAATAATAACAAGGACTGCTTCTCAGGATATATTTTATATCATCAAAAAGTGCTGAGTTTGTTATATTGCAAAGGGGATATGATATGACCCATCTCATCTCATCTCACACAGTAGAAAGGGAGGACCTTGCGTTGGCTTTGAGAAAGATAGGTGGCCGAATTGGCGACTGCATCATTGCCCACACAAGGGAAAGGCAAAGATGCTACAGTTCTTGGGCACTAGGTTTCTGCAACCAAATCCAGCCATCTCTTTTTTCCTTTGAAGAAAGGCGTACCTGAAACGATTCTTTCCTCGGTTAGCATCCCAGCCAGTTACTTCACCATGTCCTTCCTGATCGCCGCCATGTCTTAATTGAGAGTGCCGCCGAATCATCTGGTCGGACCATGTACAGAGAGAGACGCTGGCTAGCTAGCTAAGCTATAAGTTCCGCTGCTTGCAACTGCAATTGCTGTCTGAATTAGCTAGAAGCAGCCACCTGTGCTGTGAACATGGGTTGGCTTGGCGATGGCTTGCCGGTGGCCGTGATGCTCTTCCTCAACGTGGTGGCGGCGGTCATGGTGTCGCTGGTGAAGGTGGCCATGGACGGTGGCATGAACCCGCTCGTGCTTGTCACTCTGCAGCAGCTCACGGCGTCCATCTTCCTCACCCCGATAGCCTACATCAAAGAGAGGTCTTAAATTTCACCCTTGCCACCAATAACATGAAAAGGACATAAAGAAACAATGAGTATTTTTCTTTACTGACTGATATAAGCATGTTGCACCTTACTTTGTGTCGCAAAATTTATCAGGAAATCAAGGCCTAAGCTCACCCTGGAGATCTTCGGCTACCTCTTTGTCAGTGCTGCACTCGGGTACTCAACACAAGTTGTTGCTATTTCGTTCAAGAGATTACAGAAACCATGAAATTGGCAGGCAGCTGATGCGATGTTTGTTTCATTCACCTGCTCTTAGGGCGGCTCTGAGGCAGTACATGATCTTCGTGGGCCTGCGCTACACCACGGCCACCTTCGTCACCGCCTTCTCCAACATCGCCCCGGTGCTCACCTTCCTCCTCGCCGTCGCGACACGGTAACAAATTAATTTCTCCAAGATCCCTAGCGTACTAGCATTATGCACATATAGTTCGGAGAGGAGACGATAGAAGAATCCAAAATTCCAACCCTAAGTTAATGTGCAGTTCGGAAGCACTGAATCTGAAGAGCAAGACGGGCATGGCGAAGCTGGTGGGCACGCTGATCTCCCTGGGCGGCGCCATGGTGCTCACCCTGTACAAGGGCGTGGCACTCACCCACGCCGCGCCGCCGCATCACACCGCCGGCATCAGGTGGACACCGTGAGCCACGCCAAATGGACGCTGGGCACGCTGGCCATCCTGGGCAACTGCGTGTGCCTCTCCTGCTGGTTCCTGCTCCACGGCCGCCTCGCCAAAAAGTACCCGCACGTCTACTCGTGCAACTCGCTCATGTCCGGCCTCAGCTTCCTCCAGGTAGCCGTCGTGGGGCTCTGCACCCAGAGGAGCATCTCGCCATGGATCATCAAGAGCAAGTTCCAGATCCTCACCGTGCTATACGCTGTAAATTTTGAACTACAATTATTTCTGGTTTCAGTCTGGTTGGCTATCAATATTGGATGCCCTCTCAGATTACTCTGAACTCCACAGGGCATCGTCGGATGCGGCGTCTCGTTCGTGCTGCTGACATGGTGCATCGAGAAGAGGGGCCCTGTCTTCGTCGCCGCCTTCATACCCATCGTGCAGATCATTGTCTCTGTCATCGACTTCTGCATCCTGCACGAACCGCTCTACCTTGGCAGGTACACAAACTGTACTGATGAATACCAACAGTTGAATATACGTGCTGACTCCAAGTTCAGAATTCAGTTCAGGCACTGAGATGAGATATTCTCTCTTCTACTATGCAGCGTGCTGGGATCGGTTCTTGTGATAGGCGGCCTGTATCTTCTGCTGTGGGCCAAAAGGCACGAAGCCTTGCACTGCCCTCCAAAAGATGCTGAAGATGACAAGGGCAGCAGCAGCACACAGCATCTTCAGAACTGAAGGCTGGAGACAGCATCTTCAGGTTGTTGAGTTCTAACAGTTGCAAAAATAAGACATCCCACCTTTTTTTTTTTGTTTTGTGTATCAGGAAGCAATGTTTTTCGACAATTAGAATGCCCGACAACGTGTTTTAGATTCTAATCCAAACAGTAGAATGGTCAGGAATGGAATTACGATAAGCTTTTTTGCAGCCCTTTGGTGTGGATTTTTGTGTCCCGCGGCCCTGTTAGCGAATCCCGCATACTGCAAAATTTTGTCGAAAATCCTGTGTGCAGCACTTGTGTTTTTTCTATGAATCTGATCTTTTGCAGGGTTTGACATAATTCTGTGTGCTACCTACATAATTTGTTATGATTTTTTTTAAAGGCACAACATGTTAAATTATCCCATTTTTTTGATATTCGGGTGGCTGGAACAATCCAGCATATCACATCATCTGCAAACAGTATGTCCCTGAAATGAATCTAGTATGCGCATACGGGTGAAAATTTCACATGTCCCTTTTTTTGACTTTGGAGTATAAAATTAAACGAACAGCAAGTAGGCATTCATATTTCTTAAAACTGTGCCAGGATAATTGTAAATCCACTTTACACACACCATAATTATACCTATTTTATACAACATTATTACATCTACTCCTGTGTATAATTATCCATCAAAATCGGTGTTCTGAATATTTTATTGTGGTTTATTTGTAACTAGCTACCATCTATTGAAACTTTCTGGATTTGACATAAACAACTGAAAACCAATGAGTTTACAACAACAAGAATACACGTAATTATAAGTCGTGCAAATGTTTTCACAACAATAAGGAAGTACTGTATGATTTAACTCTTGACTAGTCCAATGTTCTTGCGTGCCACGCCACCAATCAACTATTTCCATTCATCAACGTTTTATACAATAATAAGGCTGCTACTAAGTTCCCAAATGGACCTCGAATATCAAATGAATCTGAGTAGTAAAAGTGCCTCACTTTTTATTATTAGCACAATGACACTGATGGGTAAGTAAATAAAGTGACGTGCAGGGTTAGAGTAGTGTGATGACAGATTGACCATCCCCACAAACTCTTATTTTTAAGATAGTAGAGAAATATAAATTGAGTAGCATAATAGAGGAGTATATGAAGTTCATAATAACACCCATGGTGAAAAAATAGTGAACATACTCACTATCTACATTCCACATTATATACGCGCAGTCGTGTCGACAGGTACACAGAAAAGAAAGATGAGATGTAAAATGCAAGAGTTAGTAGACCTCCACATTCCATTGCTCCCCCTTCTTCAGTTGCTTCTTGTACTCTATCCAGTCATTCCTGACATTGCAAAATACATAAAAATTCAGCTACACATGTAAAACCAAGGCTGCTGAAACATAATAAGTTGAGAAGCATGTGTACCGTCCTTTGCAGCCAATGACACCATAATGTCATCAATTCCCTTCTCCATGCCTTTCAATCCACACATGTAGACGTAGGTGTTGTCCTTCTTCAGAAGCTCCCAAAGCTCCTCCTTGTACTCAGCCATCCGGGTCTGGATGTACATCTTCTCCCCTTGAGCATGGTCTGCTCTCTCTGACATCGTAGTCGACTCGGAAGTTTCAGGTCTTTCTTTCCCAACATCCTCTTCTATCTGTATCGGAGTAGTGCAAATTGTAACCACATGATCTCGAGATAAGTACACAGGATGAGAATAGTAATTGCTAGACACGAGCAAAGTAAATGATGATACATGAATGCGAGTAAGATCTTATGAGATAGCTATCGACTTTGTAAATATGACTGACTGAATCTACAGACTGTCAAATAGGAACTGGGATTTCACAAATGCAGCACAACTAGTTCACAGGAAAGATAAGTAAACACTTGTGAAGGAGTACTCATGTAAACAACAGAGATGCACTGACATCCTTGTAAAGCAATAACTGCTTGTCGGAACTCCCAGGAGAGCCATGCCAGACCATTGAACTGCACAAGAACTCACACACTTGGTTTCAGTTTATACTTTGAGATGTGAAGTCTGAAACTAACTACCAGGACAGGGACACCATTATTGTACCTTATAGTCGTCATGCTTCTCAAAGAACATCTTCCACAAGAATGAGCGGAAAGGGGCAATACCAGTACCCGTCGCAAGCTGCAGGTATTTGGAATGACAGTAAAATTTATGGTTGTCATCAATGTGTAGTTGATGAACCCTCTTTGTCACTTATGCTTACCATTATAATAGTAGCATTGGGGTCCTTGGGCATGAGCATTTCTTTACCAACTGGTCCTGTTATCTTGACATCAGCACCCGGCTTGAGGTCGCCTGCATAGCACAGGGAAAGAAATTGTGTCAGATATGAACATTTAAAGTGAGAAATTATAACACGCAGATCTGGGTAAATTAAATGTTTCAAAACATAGGATTTTTCATGGCACAACGTGCTGATTGTGCTACTTCCTACGGCTTCTGTTTGCTACACTGTCACATTGATGCAGTCAATTCATCGCCAAAAAAAAAAAGGCAGTCACGGATTTGTAAACTGAAGTGTACATCCTAAGGGAGTATTATTAGGACAGGGAGTTCAAGGAGAGTACTATTATTGCTAAATTGAAAAATAAACACAGACATTAAGCAGAACAAGGACATAAAGTAGTAAAAACTTTGATCCACAGTGACGTGTGGAGAGAAGAAAAAGAAGAAGTCTGCAGGAGTGACTCACATAAGAAGTTTGAGCAGACTCCTTTGACAATCTCTCCCTGGTCATTGGTGTAAACCAGCCTCTTGACGCACAGTGAAACCTGAAGATATCGTGACGCGTAAAACATCATTCTGTCTGCCCAGTGAATGAGTGTATGTTTGTGCAGACGGGAAAAAAAAGAAAAAAAAAAAAGCAGACTAGATTAGAGAGAGAGGAGAGGAGAGGACTGACGGTCTTGGAGTCGCCGAGGTCTCCGAGAGCGCTGCTGGCGATGGAGTAGAGCCTGATCTTGTGGGGCTTGCCGTTCTTGTCGAGGCCGTCGGCGACGATGCCGATGGACTGGCCCTCTCTGTAGGGATCTCGCCCTCGTGGCTGAACACCATGTGCCACGTCTCCCCGGCGCGTCGTCGCCGGTGATCTTGGTGTTGAGGAGGCACTTGCCGACGTATGGCTCCTTGGGCTTGTACTTGTTGGTCACCACGCCCTCCTCCTGCTTCTTGGACACCTTCTTGGGCTTCGCCTCCACCGCGTCGGCGGACGCCGACGCCTGCGCGCGGATGGCTTGGCCTCGCGCCGCCGCGGGCCCCCTCGCCCAGTGGTACGACAGGAAGTTGCCGGCGGTCGTCGAGGACGGCGCCGACGTCTTGGCAGAGAGCGACGACGACGAGGACAGGGACACGGCCGCGGCCGTGACGGCGGCCATGGCTTATTGCTCTACTGCGCGTTCGAAATGAATCCGAGGAGGAGGAGGAGGAGTGAATGAATCCAAGGAAAAGATACTAGTATTTGTCTAGTAGATAGATAGATGATGAGTGGCGGGCGAAGAAGATGACGAGTCAGTGGCGCTGCTCTCTTCTGCTCCCCGCTCCTCTGCTCTGTTTTTTGGAGGGAAGAAGCCACCAAGGCCGAATTCGATTTGGTCTGATCAAGGCTGCCCAGCTTCTATAGTGGGCTGAATTCGTCTTGCCTGACCAGACCAAATAGTACGGCATTAACATGGCCCGTCCGGCGGCCTTCTCCAGCAGCACTCTGACCGACCCACATCGGGTTGTCTAGGTCTTCTGTTCCAACGTGGGTTGGGCTGCAAAGGTTTCCTGGAAATCCACTTCTTACATGGGCCAGCTCGGCCCGCGTTCTTTACGCATGGGCCGCTGCATGGATGTTCATTCATTCATCGCTGTGTGGCGAAACTGACGTGACGTCATGGATTCCCATTCCTCAACGACAGCCTTAAGGACAAGGAATCAGCAAACTATAGGGTCAATGTCGTCGCTATTTGGTCTCCATATTCACTCGGAGATCCAGAGCTCCATGATACGCATGCATCACTTTCTTTTCGAATGCACTTTGTGTTACTTGTCGATCGAGTCTATTCTATAGACCACGTACAGAGCCAGATCTAGTTTTGTGCAAGAATTAACGAAGTTTTGGTTATCATTAATTTACCACTGGCATGAAATCATACGAAAGCCTACCTAGGAAAAAAGTTGAGAAGAATTCACGCGAAATTAAAGGCAATTAATGGTGATCGATTAGTTGGAAATCGAACCCATGCAGTAATAATGTACTACTACTTCCCATCGAAAAAAAAATGTACTACTACTGTGCGACGAGGATCCAGCAATAGTAATGGGCCGGAGTTGTGATCTACTAGAGGTGCAAATCCAGCAAGAGCGGCTCGGCGGCGGCGCGGAGCTCCGGGTCGGCGCGGAGCTCCAGGTCGACGCCGAAGAGCCGCAGTACTCTCCGCTGCTGCTGATCCACGACCACCACCGGCGGTTGCTGCGCCGGCATGATCAGAGAGGAGACGGGGCCGGGGCGCTTGGTGTTGAAGCGTTGGCGGCGGCAGTCGATGAAGAGGCGGTCCTGCTGGTCGCGGCAGAAGGAGACGGTGTCGCCGGCGGCGAGGCGCTTGTCGCGGACGTAGCGGCTCCAGCCCTTGGTCATCACGTAGCTCTGGCTGCTGCCCCAGTAGGAGTAGCGGAAGCGCCACGTGGCGCCGCGCGCATCGTGGAAGCAGAGCACCGTGCCGGCGCGCGCCGCCGCGCCCAGCAGCGGGAGGTGCTTCTCGGCGAAGTGCTTGGGCACCACCAGCCGGTTCAGCTTGCCCACGTCGCTCGGCGTCACCACCTTCTCGAACAGCAACACCTTCTTCTTGTTGCTGTTGCCTTCACCTTGTTGGCAGCTCTCCATTGCCATCAGTGGATCGATCGATTGATCGATGTGCACTTCTCTTCTGATCTATCGGCTTGCTATAGCTATATATTTTGCTTCTCATGCCTAGCTAACGCCTTGGCCTCTATATATAGCTGCTAGCTAGTAGGTAGCTCTTGGATCAAGCCGTTTCTTCTGCCAACACCATGTGATCCTCGTAGCTTAGCTCCAAGGACCCTCCGATCCAAGATGAACGGTTGAGAGATCAGCATATATATGAGCATCTGGGGATCGATAGCTCAGACTTTTCAAACCTGGCACATATGGTTGGGTCAAATGGTAATGGTCGGCATTTGAATTCGTTTACCGACCGCTCTAGGTCGTCGTTGATCTTCATCCATCAGTGCTAGCTGCCAGTCTCACACCATCGATCTGCTCCCTTTCTTTAATTTGTCCCGCGCGCGCGGTTACATCACTACTAATCTGAACCAATCGGATGATATGTATATGAGTTTGTATCATGCTTTCATCACTCATCTGATGTATGAATGGCAGAAACAAACGTGTGAAACCATGAACTTAATTACTGACTGAGTAACCGCGGCCGCTTCCTTCCAAATCGACGACCCAATAAGCTAGCTAATTTTTACCCTAGAGGCAGCTGAAATCAACGCGCTCCATCGATCGGTAGATTAGGACACAGTAATTTGTCTGAAATAATTAACTACTATAGATGATTCGTGGAACAGGTCGCGCGTGGCTACATGCTGATCCGTTAAGCCAAAACCGTGCCTTTGCATTGCTGTTTCCCTTGCCCCGATGGAGCAAAACAATTTATTTATCTCCTAACTAATTAGAATAATGCAATGATGCCAAGGGGCTTGCTAGTACACAATTACCATTTGCAGGCACAAGCCAATCATCTTCAACGTGCCTAGCCATACATATTTAGTAAACGCTCAAATTCATAAGCAAGGTCAACTGCAAAGTTTGTCGCATTGGTTGAAAAGTCTTTGCTCAAATTTAGTAGTACACAAACGAGTACACATACGTGTACTACCTGGTAGTGCTAGGGAGATGAGCATGATGCAAGAGATGCCAGGTATTTCCCTTCTAAAAGAAGACAACATGGCATGTTTTTAATCTCTTAGTCTCTGGGAAACGATGAATAGATTATAGTTACATGATTTGCAACAACCTGGATATGTAGCCATATACTCCAACAAGTCTTAGAGTCATATATTAGTTACAACTTATTATACTGCAATTATGAGGGGCAAACGTGAGACGTTAATTATTCAGTACAAAGCGCGTATTTAGCTAGCAGCAGTGATCCAGCCTATACAAATTGGTAGCACTCAATTCAACTATCTGGGCATGTCGACCAGACATAAACTAGCTATGAGAAAGCTTAGCTAGCCAACCTCCAGACCCGATCAAATTAAACGAGATATGTACGAAATGAAACCTCTGCAAAGCCTCGATCTCTGAAATTTTTTGATTGATATATGTATAAAACCTCTCTGAAGCTTCCATATGTATGTTCAGTATACTACCCAGTGCAGTGGAATACCGCTGGCTAGCTTGTAGTGTTCATAAATCACAACTAATCATCTAGCTAGTGACGGTTGAGCTAGTTTCGGAACACCGCAAAGGGTAGTAACACTACTACGTGCATAGCTAGTTACTAACATTGCAATTTGGGTACATGCCTTGTGGTGGGGAGCTCGTCCCCCTCCTACAAGGCTACAACAGCTATCATTGGCCTCCATTAGGCGTAAACAATCTGATTATCAGAGAGATGAGGAGTAAGTAACCCTTACCAATTGACAAAGTTGCAATTGATATTGTTAGGTTAGCTGTTCTTGGCCTTGTGATGTCACCCTTGAAAAGGTGGCCTGTGTCACCCCTATGCTTGCTATTTCGGCCCTGGTCAAACCTTTATGGTCCAAGGATATTCCAACTAGCTGCACGCAGGTTGCTCCTTACTCAAAGCACATTGTCTATTGCAAATGGAGTCATTAAGTTAGTCCCTTAACCAGGAGATCTGTTATAGGCCGGACACAAGGCTTGCCTTCATTAGACAACTAGAGCATCACCACTTGGGTGTTGAAACACTGTCTGATTGGTCACTATAATGATATGTAGTCTCATCTTTCAAGGGCCCAATTGCCAGTTTTTGTAATGGTAGAATACATGAGATTTAGTGCTTGCTAAGTGTCAGTAGGTCCGCAATGCATTGCACTTGTATTCATGCATTAGACCACTGTATTCAGGTCATCTGGACCGAAACTGCTTTTCATCAGATCAGATGCATGCGCAGTTCTGGGTTTGAGGACGCTGGTTTCAGGTATTCTACTACCGATATAAGCTGCTTTGCTGAGAAGATGCTGTTGCGTTTTTTGAAATGGCAGGTTGATGATCAAATGCTTTAGTTTTTCACCGCAAAATAAAAATGCTTTACTTTTTATAGTTTAATTAAGTCCTGCGCCCTGCTACTAACTAATTTATTCAACTATTGCCAGTATGTTATTTGTGGATAAATTCAGACATTGTTCCCCGAAACCAAACCATGATCCTTGTGAATTGATGACCTGTCTGTCCGATGAGCTTATGTATCTGATTTTTTTCAGTGGTGTGTAATCCCTGAAACCGCTACTACCATTTCAGTTCCATTACCAAGGAACAGATCAAGATGCCACCACAAGTGGAAAATATTTTACACTTTCCTCATAAACAGGAGCACAACAACCAACCCTTGGTTTTGCCCAAAAGTTGGCCAGGCCTCCAGCTACCTGAAACCTGAGTGGTCGAGAGTCATATAGATAAGCCATTGAAATTAAGAATGATCTTTCATTTCCGACAAGTTGCAATACACAAGACAAGACTCTGCTTTCCATTGAAAAAAAAGTATACTAAGATTGGAACAATATACAAATCTACTATATATCTATCCATCTTTAGCTAGCTCGTTGACATGGCTCCAGACTCGAGTTGGGTTGGCGCTTCAATAGCATTTCTTTTCTCCATTTTGATCCGCACAAACTAGATGTTTAGTCAACCATCAGATCAGATCTTTTACACGGACGACGCCTTCACAAGTTCTATCATTAGAAAGGAAAAAGGCATATAATTGAACGCACGTACGAACTATTCACTGTGTGAACACACAAATGTTTTGTGTCGACTGAATATATGATGAAAAGAAGTATAGATAAGTCCACCATTTGCAAGTTTGCTTCAAAGTTTAAAATAATAAAAAAAAAGATAATTCCACCACTTGCCAGTTTGCATCGATTTTATTTTTCGAAATATAGTTTTGATTTTCTTTGAACTTGAAGGGAGTAGTAGATGAGCTTTTTTTTTTTTTCAATCAAAAGTAGTTTTTTTTTTTGAGGAGAATCAAAAGTAGTGGATGAGCTGACGGTGGGCGGGCGGGGCAGGCTCCACAAAAGGATCTGGACCGACCTGCATGAGTATGTTGCAAGGCCTCGTCCTGACTGCAATGCAGCCCATCTGCAAGTCTTCGTTCGAACTGGAAATGTGTGTTGATACGGGCGGGAATCGGAAACCATCAGAAGGGAGTTACAAGCTCTTGCGACGCTAGCAAGTTTGTGAGCTGCTGTAGCAGTACAAGCACGAGACTTATGCAACGGTCTAGCCAACAAAATTCCAGTGCTTTTTATGAACTTAGTTTCTCTGAATAAGGCATCATGCGGCGCGTAACTATACTTAGACGTGTGTTCAGTTATGTCATCAAATGGAACTATAAATGCACGCTTCAGTCTCTGCATGTACTGCTTCAGTAATATGATATCCGGTACTCCCAGCTCCTGATTGTGTTACGGGACTAGAGCTGTAAGCGGGGCGGGTTGCGGTTGCCCGCGCCGCATGCCGCATCCGCCGCAACCGCCGTAGCGGGCTGATGCGGCGGCCCGCTTGCCGCCGCTTACTTTTCGCGGGCTGCCGCAAGCCGCCGCAAAGCCGCACACGTCAGATGCTTGCACGCCACCACCGTCTACCGCTTGCATGAGCTGCGAGACTTCCTAGAGGCCAGAGCAATAGTTCGTGTCGCCCGCTCCGGATTGCGCCGGTTGACGCCAATGAACTCCGCAACAGACCGGCAGCCGCGTCCACGGCGGCGAGCACGCGCGCCGCCGCTCTGCCGCTTCCGCCGTCGCGCCCCGCCGCCTATCTGCCGTAGCTGTCGCCGTCGGCGGAGGCCAGGAAACGCCTGCTCGGGGAGCTGTTCGCGTACATGGAGATCGATCAGCACTTGTATTGGAGAAACAGTTTCTTGCTTGTATCGGAGAAAAACAAGATATGCCAAGCATCAGCCATGCACGCATGTGCAATCTCGACGAACTTTACGAAGTCAGCACGAGACGAGCCCCTTCAGCAAGCGCATCATCCGCTCCGTCTCTCGCCGCCGCCACGCGCCGCCTGAGCACCGTCGCTCCACCATCGTCGTCAGACTCCACGCGATGCTGCACCAGTTCCACTAGCCCACTGGATCTTGCTGCGGCCAACGGCGCGGCGGCGAATCGCGATGGGGCGTCCCGGCGGCGGCGCGGGCGAGCAGGGCAGAGTTGCGGCATTTGCGGCGCCGCCGGTCCCGCAAGCCGCGCCGCATCAACCCGTTCTGGTCAAGCGGGCTCATAAACGGGCCATGTGCGGGACTGCGGCGCGGGCTGGCCCGGCGGCGTTGCGGCCAGGCCCGCGCCGCTTGCAGCGCTATACGGGACCGTACGGGTAACCTTTTTCTAGGTGAACGGAACCGTCGAAATTGATCTTCAGGTAACCTTATTGCGGATTACTGAGGCATATCCAAATCAACCGCAAATGCGACCAAAATAACATAGGAAACAAAATACATCAATCTCCTCAGATTTGAAGCTAACAATACTTTTTTAAAATTTATTGTTATCCATGCATTTAGAGGTAGACAAACCTTCCTCATCATATATAAAGTTTGAGAATCTAGTACTCTGTATTTCTGTTTGAGAAGCAGACATCTGCTCTGCTCCTCGCAAAAAAAAGAAAGAAAAAAGAAGACATGTTTTGCAGTTAGAGGTTACTACAAAAACAGTAATAATATAAACATTAATTAGATGTTTCCTGTTCAAATAATCTTAGTTGCTGGCACGAACTGTATCAGGTTGTGCTGTGGCCATGACTGAAGCTGTTATGCATGCACCCTTTTTATTACGTTTAATTTGCGAAAGAGACAAATTTTAATTTGCAAAGATGTAAAAGACATTAATTTGATGGGGATTAATTATACCACATGACATACTATATCGATCCCTCAGACAGAGCGGATACATTAATTTGTTTTTTCTTCAAGAGAAATTGAGAATACACGTACGACAGGAGCCATGCATGATACAACATGCATGGATCAACAGTAATTAACGAATGAAGCAACAAGAAATTAAGCGAGAATCATCCACGACGAAAGTAGTGAGCTGAAAAGTATGATGGAATCAAAGACGAATTTCTCATGAATTTGAAGGGATGCTGGGTTAATTGAAGTTGTTGGATCCCTGGTAGCAGAGACCGGTGCTCCATCCGGGCGGGATGGCGTCTTCGACGACGACGGTCTGCTGCGGCGAGCTGTACGTGGTCATCTTGATGACGAGGCCCTTGTCGTTGCCGAGCGCGGCGAAGACCTGGTACGTGATCCCCCAGTTGTGCGTCGCCGGCACGTAGCTGCCGTCGCCGTACCTCTTGACGGCCAGGTCGGAGACGTCGCCGGCACCGGCGACGTTCATGACGTAGAGGAGCAGCCAGTAGGAGTTGCCCTGGACGCAGAACCTGGCGCCGCCGGAGCGCTGGCAGGGGACGCGGCGGAACTGGACGGGGATGATGCCGGCGACCCTCTGCGCGAGCTTGAGGAAGGACGGCGGCGCCATGTCGAAGTGCTGCCGCGGCGGGTTGCACCAGCCGCCGTTGTCGCTGGGGAGAGCCCAGTTGGGCGGGCAGAGGTTGGTGCCGGTGACGATCACCGACGGCGAACCGGGGTTGCACCAGGGGACTTGACGCAGCGCAGCTCGTAGCACTGCCCGCACCCGTTGCCGTCGGCGAACATCGGCGTGCTCAGCGCCGTCGTGTACGTGGAGTAGAGCGACGCGATGTCGTTGGCGCCGAAGCCGCAAGCGCCGCCAAAGTCGGCGCCCAGGCCGGACTGGTCGCCGTAGTTGGTGGCGGTGGCGTATTGCCAGGACGTCGACGACGACGGCTGCTGCTGGCCGTCGTTGTTGGATCCGTAGCTCGCGCTAGCCAGATGCGCCGCCGCCGCCAGCAGGAATGTCACCACGGCGATCGCCGGAGCTGCAGATCTCGCCATACTAGCTGCTGCTCGATCGCCGTCGATCGAGATATGGATGTGTTAATTGTGGTGCACCGTCACTGCATTCACCTATATAAAGCAGCAGCAGTAGCAGGCCTCAACGGGATTGTTGGCACCACGTTGTTGCTGGTTGGGGTACATTTCGAGCGTTGTTGCCAACCACGAAAACAAAATGAATTGAACAACTACATTGCCGCCGTCTCGTCTCCAACGCACGGGTGCGCGCACGACTTTTGTTGGTTTTCTCTTCATTCACTATTAATTTGCAAAAAAAATTTATTCTCTTCATGGAGGACTTTTGCTGTTTCTATGACCAAATTGCGAGCCAAATCGATTTTCAACCAAACATGCTACGCACGCAAGGATCTCTAGGCTGTTCGACGTACGTTGACATCTGAACTTCTAGTAATCTGGCATGATTAACATTTTTTATTTATTATTTTGATAGCTATCCATTTTACCTTAATGAAATTATCTTTCTTTAATCATTGATTGATGTCCAAAAAAAAAGAGAGAAAAACGCAGCATTGCTTTGCAAAAATAAAATAAAAAAATAAAATGCATCATTGTGCTGTGTTGCAGCCTACACGCGGGCCAATTTTGATTGGGCTGAAACAGGCACGGCCTATCTGTAAACGTCGAATGGTATCACATTCAGCCCATCTACGGTGGCCGCCATCCGAAATTAACATGAAGCTATAGTTTTTTAGGATTAATTTCATAGAGCGACGAGTGGTTGCACCATTTATAACACAAACTACGACTTTTGGATACGGGCACACCTGTTAGTCACACATTTCTTCAAATTCAAAATGGGTCACCGACGGGTGAGGCCAATCATGAAACTCGTAATTTTGCACTATAAAGAATGCAAATAGTTGTAGGTTTCTGATGTTGAACTCAAAAGTCGAAGGTTTATGTTGCAAATAGTCGCAGGTTTCTAAAATTTACTCAACAATTGCAAATGCAAGCAACAGCCACGCGCGCATGCTATGCATTGCAGGTGAACCTTCACATCAAGTCCTGTGCAGTCGCTGACTTCTCCTGGCTTGTTTCTTATTAAAACCTATAATATTCCTAAGCCTCTTGCAGGCGGCAACTATTTTCCTTTTTTGTTGGTTGAATATATGTGTGCAAATTCGGTGGTGGGGATTAGCCCCAGGTTGGGACCAAACGTGGACAGATTGAGGCCTTTCCTACCCTTTCATTACAAATCGATTTGTTTAATAGATTATTATTGCTCTATCACTCACTCTATTCGATGCTATATATGCTAGATTATCATTACTCGTTGTAAGTACATGTTAGCACCTTCAAAGTTCGTATTCGTTCTAAATTGGTTAGTGAGTGCACATGTGCACCAAATATTTCTTATATTTCTGCCCATCAAGACTAAATATGATGGCCCAAAAAGTTTGTGCACATGTACACCAAGTACATCTTGTGCACTTAATATTTCCCCTACATGGAAATGCATAACTCATGATAAGCACATATACCAACCAACTAACTTGCAAGTATACGTATGAATTACCATAAGGAAACACACACTCGCCATCTTGGTTAGCCATGCTTTTTTTTTAAAAAAAAACAGAAGATAAGTAATCGTGCTATGCATTATAAACGATATATAAGTGGTCAATGCCGGATTTTCCCATTATAAAAGAATTAAATGACATACAAATATGTTATATCATCTCGACCCAGCTAGGGAGGCGTCGTTGGCCTATGCAACATTTGTATATATATTTGTTATGTGATCGATCATGGTACGGAACAAAAATGTCGAGGTTTCTATTGAGTTTCTCGGATCCATACAGTGACTATAGATAAGGGGTGCGCCCTCCATTTTCTACACTAGGTGAAAACCCCGCGCGGTGCTGCGGGACAATGAAATTGAAGAAAAATAATGAGCAGAAAAAGAACAGAAATAAATTGGTTAGGATGATCTAGAATGCATGATTAGTAGATGATTTTAAGAAACGAATATAACAATATATAAATGAACTGATCAACTATCAAACATCTTCATAGAGCTTCTATTTTCTTCCATGAACCAATGTGTGCTTCTCTTTATATCTTAGATACCATCCTAATTATACTTAGTTGATACTCTCGTTGAATTTGAATATTTGTGACCGTTAAATGTATTGTGTAGAACTTTTCTTGCACATATATAGTGCCTATATGGGTGGGTGAGCAGGTTAGTGCAGGTACCATGCTAGTAAACTCATTCTTAGTTAGATAAACATGTAATCCAAGAAAGAAAATAATTCATTTTACATTAATTGTGAGAACAAAACAAAGCAATATATCTCCATTGGTATTTGTGCTTCACATCAATGTATTTGGCAATGAAAAATGTGGAAGAACTATTAATCAGAACTTTTCATGTGAAAAAAGATAAAAGTTCAGTGCATGGAGCTCCATGCACTGGACATTAATTAAGATCCAAGGCCGGCTTGCGATGATGGCTCCTGGAGTTGCATTGTGGAAAGGCAGCAGCTATGCCTATTGAGTTGTCCATTATCACGCAAAAGTCCGACTCAGCTTTCCTATACGTGTGAATCGATACTACATGGCAAAGGGTTTCAGCAGCCATTGCGCCTCTCATTCCATTACATCTGCAGCTGCATAAAAACTTTCAAATGCAAGGCAAACAATCTTTAGTTATAACATTAGTGCAAATCGATGTAGGAAACTGAAATTAAGGAGGGATGGGAGCAGGTCGATCAAGGACACCGAAACTAAGTAGGGACGGAAGCAATGAAACGATCCATTATAAAAAATAACAAAAATTAGAACTGAGAAAAGAACATGCTTATTCTAAAGAATGCATATGGGTAGGGGACTGGAATGGGGAGATCCATTGGTGATTGGTGGTATTCTGCTCCTGCCAAAAATGCTGAAAAGTTCACCTGAATTGGAGGACGCTTGTGTCTTTTATATAGAAGTGCTAGTATGCTACCGAGTGGAGAGGGATTAGTGGAGGATTAATGCCATCAGTGCCATTAGTCCCTCTTGATTGCACAATGGTGAGGAAGTTACTAACGCATGGAGTAATAGTGGCGGGAGTTCCTTCTTTAGCCTCTCTCCTTGTGACCAATTACTGCACGAAATGAAGAAATGGGTGGACAGGAAGGAATAAGACTTGCTTTAAGATGTGCACCGTCACATCCCAAAATTAGAAGCCTAAAATAAGGTAGATAAACCCTAAATAAAGATGGGTTCTGTTTGAATTTCAAATTCGAGTTCCTTTGAATTTTCAAATTCATGCATACATGTCATTTGAATGCACACAGAACTTTCCCAATTTTTCGAGGGAAATTGGCTCGGCCAAAAATTCCCAAAAATTCACCATCGACGCAATTTACAGTGATATAATTTCTGTGAATTTCTCAGAATTTTAGAGATCATTTGCCTAGGTAGAAAATTCGTGAACACATCAGCCTGCATAGAAATAAGCAAAACAGTAAAGTAGTTGGGCTCGGCCCGTTAGAAAATAAAAAGAAAAAAAGAGAATACTTACCTCGGTCAGCCCAACTGCAACGCAGCCCAACGGCCCAGTCCGGCCCACGACAGCCCACGCCGACCCGCACCCTCTTCTCCCTCCTGTGTTCACGCGCGACGCGACGCGCTGCGCCGCGATGCGCGCCGCCGACGTCGCGGACGGCAGCCCGCCTCGTCTCGTGCTCGCCACGGCACGGCTCCACGTCTCCGAGCGCCCCTGCCTCTCCCTGCTCTCCTCGTTGACTTGGATGAGGGAGAAAATCTCGCCGAGAAGCTTCCCGCGCGCGCCACGCCCACGCCCGCTCGTTCGTTGGCCGCCACCGCCTTCCTGTGCTCCCGTCTGTAGAAGTGCTGCAGCGCCTCGCCGCCGCTTGCCACGCGTGCCACGGAGCCTCGTGCAACTTCCCGCGCGCACGCTCACGATCCGGAGCCTCCTCTCCTCCTCCACTCTCTTTTCGCCACCGAGGTCGTGGTGCGCGTCAGCGCGTCCCCGCGTGAACCGCCTCAAACGGCTATAAAAGCCCGAGTTTCTCCTCTCTCTCCCTCCCTTTCGATCTTCTTCAGCCTTCTTGAACCCACTTTGACGAGAGAGACCGAGGAAGCAGCGCGAATTTGAGTTTTTCCCCCCAAAATCAGCCGCCGCCGCCATTGCCGGAATTCGACCTTCTCCGGTGAGCTCCACGTCGAGTTCATGTACTTTTGAAATCTCCATGAGATTCTGATTCTTACCCCTTTGATCCTTTTCGTGATTCCTAGGCGGAAGGATCATTTCGTGCAGCTCTCCCCTGTTCCGCCGCCGCCGTCCGGCAAGCCGCAGTCTCCGGCCACCCCTGCCTGCTTCGCCCGTTGAGTAAGCTTCCTTGTCACCCGTAGGTGCTATTAGCGCTTGAAATCGACGTCGCCGTGCTTGGTTTCGTGCATCACACCGTAGCTCGCCGCCGCACCAGCTAGGTCACCGCCGCGCCGCCGCTACAGGACGTCCCCGACGATGAGTCGACCACCGGGCAATAGCTCATGGACTCGCGCATAGCATAGACCGGATGTCGTCCAGGTCCCGCCGCCGAATCGCCGCCGGCGAGCACGAACAGCGCCGCCAATTACTGTGTGCGCGCTCATTTGATTTAAACAAGTCTTAAGCTGACACGTGGCATGTTACGATTGGCTGCTGAGTGTTTAAACGTTTTTAGCTCAAATTTGATAGAAAAATGATAGGGGAAAATTTGGTAAAAATGCTAGAAACACATTCCTTATCATTTTTAGGACCTTTTGGCACTGCTCATCAGAAAATAATCATAGGAAAAATTGTTAGAAAAATAAATATCTAGGTTTGACTTATTACTTAAGAACAACATGTTTCTTTATGAGAATTTAATTGTTATTTGTACAATAGAATTGCATACCATCTCTATAATTAAAATATATAGATTGTTATCCTAGTTGTCACATGAAGAACTAAAATGATAGTTTATATGTAAGTTTTACTTTGAATGATAGATCCATTAACCTATTAAATGAACATCTCATCTATGCATGAACATATAGCTTTCTTTACACTATATGAACTTATTTTCTGTTTATGATAAATAAAATAAACATAGGGCCACATCTCTAGGTTATACCATGGTTAAGAAACTAAATATATACTAAGTTAGATAGAACTTCTTGTTAGCAAATATAGATATATCAGTTATAACGAATAGCTTATATTTGCATCTAGCATTTAAGAATATAATGGTAGATGAAAAGCATGATAGAAACATTTTCCTGATTTTTCATGAGCATGTAAGAAATATTTATACAATTCATATTCAAAATAGAACTCGATAACATATCTTTGCATCTCCTCTAAATATGTAGATTGCATATACATACATAGATGTACCCAAAATGATTATAAAAAAAAAAAAATAATAATAAGTATCTTAATCCATAGGAATGTTTCCACATGTATTTAGCCTCATTTTACCTATAAATTACGCTAAAGTTTTTACTATGTAAATCTTATTTAATTGCGCATGTCACCTTAAACTATGCTATGTCTAGATAATTTAGTTAGCTCCATGAAGCTTATCTTAAATGGATATATCTCATGCTCATGAATAATATTATATATATATTACACTCATATGCATACCTATGGTAAATGAATATTTTAACCCATAAGGGTGTTTCTATATGCACTAGGAACCTATAGCTTTATTTTACATATACATCATCCTAAGGATATTTGTTATAAAAATCTAGTTTATTTGCTCATGTCTCTTTGAACCACACCATGTTCATCAATAGAAATAATTATGAATTTCATATAATAGATATGCACGCAATCACTGTCAAAGAAGCATATGCATTTCGCCATTTTCACCATAAAGATTTAGAAAATCGATATCTATGCATGTTTTCCTTTAAGAGAAAATAAATAATAAATGACTTGTCTAGGTGAATATGGCCATTATAAGGCCAGGAATATGTCTCTTAGCAAATTATCACCGTAGAATAAATGGAGTCGCAAGAACCCTAGTATCCCTTCTTCTATTTATTCATCGATAGAATTCGAGAACGCGTAATCCATTCGTACGACATCCGAGTACATATTTATTTTCATGAAATGCATTCCATAATCATGCTCTTTGGTTTTTATTCGAAATATGGTATTTCTATTGTAGATTCTATTGGATCTTCAATCGATGACTTTATTTGGATCTTTCGGTGTTTATCACAAACGTGAGGGAATCGTCGGAGGACTACATCACGTGAAGATCAACATTTGAAGATCGTCATGTGAATTATATAAAGGTGCGAGGCAAGCACACCCCTTGATCATTTTGATCCTATGTTTGCAAATGCATTTAAGTGCTTAATTTGTAGGATTAATTTGTGCATAATTTATATCACTAAAAATGCTCATTTGGGAAATGATAGATACTACCTATTTAATTCTATCCATTTGTTGGACCATATCATAATCCCTTGTAACCATAGGTTGGGTTATCATAATGGTCATACGCTCTAAGCTTCACGATATAATTAATTACTAATTAAGCTTGCTAAAATGAAAGGTTATATTTTGTATAAATGTAAGTACATGTATAATCATTAAATTTACGAATTATGTTGATGGGGAATTATTGTTGATGATACATGATAATAATTTAGATGTTGACGGGTTTTGATGTGATAATGTTAAATTGGATTAATGATTGTTTGATAATCATGATTTTGGAGACCCGTCGCATCGCATAAGGACCGGTACATTTGTAACTTGATTTAGGAAACATCGTGCGACCATGGATGCTGGTATGGGACGGCTATGGCTAAGTAATTAGTTGAATGTTGCCTTGCCTTCTAGAAGTAGGGAATGTATGGATATTTTACCCGATCTGGTATTTATTCAGAGGGACCTCCATCACTACGGTTTTGGGCTCAAGGTTTACCAATACAATGAATTGTACCCTTTTCCTGCCTAACTATCCATATTCGAAGGAGGGGATAAATTGTACCTCTGGGATGTTAGTGGTCAGGTTCAGAGGGACTTTTGACAATTTAGGGAAGGCAAGGTTAACAAACGGCTAATGAAAACGTCATGCGTGATACCGATGTGCACCCTTCGTGAGTGCACGGTGCTAGCTACACCACAGACGGTCACTCACTGTCCATGGGTACAGCGTACAAACTCTGCAGAGTCATAATCCATTCGAATGGCCGTGCTTGCGGTCTCAAGCTCCTTAATGATAGGACTTTGTTTAGAGAATGGTTGGGATTAAAATTAATGATGGTTATTAATTTATGAATGGCATAGATGATGATTTTATAGGAACTTGACATGGAAGTCAAGTATGTCACTTTATTCATATGATATTTTACTTGTGCTTACATTTATGCAATTTATATTCAAGCAATTCAATTTAGTAATTATTTAATTAATCAAGTTTAGATTGCCATTTGCTCATTTATGCAAATTTACCCATATTATACCTTCCTTTATTTGGCTTTGCATATAATTATGATTTTGCTATTATTCACCCGCATTGC
Organism: Eragrostis nindensis; assembly: GCA_012490785.1. NCBI lineage: Eukaryota > Viridiplantae > Streptophyta > Magnoliopsida > Poales > Poaceae > Eragrostis > Eragrostis nindensis. The sequence continues at coordinate 38,889 of JAAXCT010002814.1, forward strand.
TTGCCTCCGATAACTTGGTTTCAGAGATGACGAGGATCTCGGTGAGGAACGATGCCGTTCTTTCTAGGAGTTCAACTTCCAGTCAATTGCCTGTGGGAATGAACACGGGGCACACGCTGGAGATTTGAATTCCTTTATGTTACCGCTGTGTTTTATTTCTTAAGGTATTTCGTCGGCCGTTGAGCCAATATTTTGTAAACTTCAAATAAATTTGTTAGTTAAATTTTGATATGGCTATGGTTTCACTGTGATTACCGTGTGTACTTGTCATTGATCCTGGGGCAAGTACGGAAAACACGGAGTTTCGGGTGATTTAATTACCCGGGACGCTGCAGTTGGTACCAGAGCCATATTGACTGCAGGTTGACCCTAGATAGATTGGTCGTTAGATTAGATTAGTAAATTGAAGTTATATTTTCAAAATTTTCAAATATAGTTAAGAAAATATAAGGATTCTGCTCTATCTTTCCTAAATCCTAGTCTCTCTTTTCTCATTTGTATTTTCACTTGATTTCAAGAAATTATTCATCTTCTATTATCACTCTCCTAGTTAAGGAGAAAGAGAAGAAGAAGAATTTTGCTTTCTTCCCTCAACCTTGATTCTAAATAATTTCTCTGGTATCTCATCTTGACATTGATTCTATTTTCTTCCTAATCTTATTTCTTCTATATCTATCATGAGACAAGGAAGAAAATGTAGTGAGAATGCGATGGTAAATACTAGAATCTCTTCTCTTATTCGTTTCAAAATTTCTTAGGAGGTATAGATATATAGGCCGTAGAAAGAAAATATTAAGGTAGGATTATATGGCATTTTAAAAGGTGCTATGCCATAAAGACCTATGACTATAATTAATAAGAAGAAAAGTGTTTTCAAAAATCCCGGAGTTTCCATTTATGGTCGATTTGTTCGTTCTTTTCGCTTTGGTGGTTTATGTGATTTTGGTGTTTTATTTTGCAAGCATAAAGTAGATGCTAAAATAAATAGTTTAAATCCTGCTAATTTTAACTATAACATACGTTGACCTTAACATCTCGTGCTATCCTAATTGCATATCTTTCACTTACTTAATTTATTGAACTTTTCTTTGATTTATTTCCGTGCATAACAACCATTCCGGGATAAAGACCATGTTATATTCCTTGCTAACTTCATAACAATTTAATCCATGTTTTCATACTCATTTTAGCATCGATTCTGCATGCCAAATATTTTTCCTTGGTATTTAAATTGATATCCCACTTATGTTGTCATCTTTATTTGTAGGTTCTTTTGATTTCAAAAAGATGCCGTGTTCTCACATGTTCCCTTCTTTCATAGTTTGGCATACCTTGCCTCTTTGATTCATGTAGATTTAGTTTAACATATAGCATAAACAGTGCACAAATATCATATCATACCTCTTTCTTTCAAAATAATTTATTTTCTCTTTCCATTTTATGCGAGATCATTAAAAATTTGATCTCCATCATTTTTCATCCCAGATGGAAATACTCCTATTGCCATTTGAACTTTGTATCACGTTTTGCATAGCGTGATGATTTTATTCAATCAACCTCCTTTGGAAATTTACTAGTATGAAACTGAGCAGCGTCCCGGATATTTACATACCCGAAACTACGTGTTTATAGCGTGCTTGTCCCAGAATCAAACGCAAGCACACACGTAAGCAATCGATATCAACATATACATACAACAAAATCCTTATTTATTATACATCTCAAGTTCAAACATCACACTTAATTATACATATAACTAGCCGACCGGCTAAATAAAAGTTTGAAGAAGCAAATAAAGTCCAAAAGAAACTCGCAGCGCATCTAGTGGTTATTGCCCAAGACTCCACAGGCGAACACCTAGATGAACCTAGACCGAACCACCGGAATTATCGTCAAAGCTCGATGCATAAAACCCATGTCCGGCGGATTTTCATACGAACCATCTTCTTCTTCTGATCAACATATTTAGCAAGGGTGAGTACATTGGTACTCAGCAAGACTTATGTGTATGGCAAAGTGATTAAATGCAAATATTATCAACGGAAAGGGATTGGGTTCCTAAGTAAATACAATAATTAAATTTAAATGAAAGTTACTAAAGTAAAGGTATCGTAATATTAAAAGATTGCATAAATGAATAAGCACATACATATTCCATATAAATGAGATATCATCAACATGCAGTAATTAAGCAATTAAACAATTATAAATAAGTATAAGCAGCATTCATATCATTAAACAAGATTTCCATCATTTTTCATCCCAGATGGAAACTCCTATTGCCATTTGAACTTTGTATCACGTTTTGCATAGCGTGATGATTTTATTCAATCAACCTCCTTTGGAAATTTACTAGTATGAAGAATTTCGTCAATTTCCATGCCAAATCTCATTCCACTATTCTTTGATAAATCGATAATCATATTCCATTATTTGAAAGAAGGATATAATCAATTTCTATAACCATGATATCTTGTTTTTAAACTCTTCGACTTTTATCATGGTTGCTCTTTTGCACCTCTCCACCATATGAAATTTCCATGAATTATCTTTTGTTTCCAAGTCAGTCAATTTTTCTTTTATAAAATATTTGTGCATTCCATCCATTTTAAAACTTGAATATCCTTCATTTTCATATAAATGCCCATGATCATATTGTTTCGCATTCACGAAAGTTTTTCCACTAGTCGAATTATCTTTCCATATGAATCATGTTAACCATGATCTTTTATCATTGTTGTTGAATTCTATGACCCATCATCTATGAGAACATTTCCTCACTTGACTACCAATCAATTTTATAATCTTTAATCCATGAGGAAAATCTCAAGATTTTAATTCTTATCTATCCTATTAACCATCGATTTTCTAGTAGCAATTTGCTTAAAATTTGGAAATCATGCCTACTTTAAGATCCTAGTTTTGCTAACTAATGATCATTTGCAAGGTAGGTCTAATTGCTACTCTCCTCCTTGCTTTATTTTGAATAAACATATCCTATTATCATCTTTTATTCAAAAAGGAAAGGGAAATGAGAATATCATATCATCTCATTTCTTAACTTTTCTATCTTGCTCACCGTTTGGTAAAAATGAAGGTATGACCATTTTCGAATACCTTCGTAAAGCATTTCGATGTTGTCTTTATATGCCTAATTGTTTTGTCTAACTATCTTATCTTGTAATACTATTCCCTTGTTTTATTAACTTGATGTCCACTGATACCCTTGAGTTGAGGACAATATTTTCCTTGAATTGTTCAACCAAGAGATCACTTGATTTATATTGATGTAGTCTCCAAATCAACCTTGATTTTTACATGATCCAATGAAAAATATTATCTTCCATGATCCACAAAACATAGAAACCTATGGCTCTATGTTACTTTGATTTTAGAAATTCTTTGATCTTGTATATTCTAAGGTAATCATCTTGAAAGCCTTGGAATAATTCCTTATACTATTCATGAATAAACCTTGTTGTCATGAATTGTTCACCATCCTTACTTGAATGTTAAGTCATTCTACCATTTATTGCCAATTCGTTGATCATACTTTAATAATTATTGTATCACATTGTTACACATGCCCATATTGTCATATGTTGCATTGATCATATATTTGGAATCCTTCATTATTTTATGAAATCCATATTGACTTGCTTAAAAATTGTTTGATCTTGTCCTAAAGAACTTACCTCGTAGACTTGGAGTAGGTTCCTAAACCATCCTTGATGTTCCCACTAGGTAGTTCTGGTTGCAAGGATTGGTTGCCATTCTTTTCGGATGGCAAGTGTTGTGCTTACATATCCTTCAATGACCAACATGCCATTCGGGTCATTTAAAAAACAATCCTATTGATTTTACTTTATCTTTGTAACTCATCCGTTTTCCCGAAGTTGAATTCCATTGAAACCTAGCCAGCTATTGATTTTGACTTCCATTCTTTGGTAGGTCAAAATTCATAAAAAACATTTTTACGATTTGAAAACCTCATATTCCTTTGAATATAAGAAATTTTTTTTCCCTTATTCATTTATTGAGACTTGTGGCATTCAAAATTGTTCCATAACCAATCACAATGGTTTTGTTTCACCTTTATAAATTAAATTGCTTACATGATCCTAAAACTCCATTGGATTACTAGCCTACCACTCTTTGACTCCATTCTTCAATAAATTATTTCATCAAAACTATCTTGTGATTTTGAAAATATCATAGTTTCTTTGATATAAGAATCTTTTAAAATAATTGTTAACAAAATAAAATATTAAAAGCATTCACTCATCAAATATTTCTCTTGCTTCCGCATCTATTTTTGAAAGCTTTTATGCATTAACTTGAATAAAATAAATTTACCCCCTTGATCATATATGCTTGCTAACTTTCGATAAAAGAAAAGTTAGAAAGATATGTAATGCTAATACTCATGGTGAGATAACACCAAAGACGAGGAACACTAATATGCGATTCAGGGTTTTCACAAGCATGCATGCCATAGAAGATCAAGTAATTTCTCAAGATAAAGGAAAGGGACTTCATGAAGATACTTCAAGGACAAGAAAGAAGCGACTGCACCAAGGAGGAAGCAGGAGAATATAAGAAGATGACTCATTGCTACAAAAATCTTGAAGATGAAGAAACTAACTTTATATGTTGTGCATTGCATTTCAAATGAATGATAGGTTAAAACTTATTTAAGGGGGGGTAGGACGTAAGATATATTTAACTCTACTAATATTTTGATCATACGAGTACTAACCTCTTTTATGAGCCGAAGAAAAATTTGCAATCTTTGCTAACATATGTTAATAAAACCCCGAAGATTTCTTTTAAGGGATTCCTCCTTCTCAAGATACCAATGTTCACCAAGCATGAAGGACATATATACTACATCGGAGAACACCTCAAGAAATCTACCATGTCGAAGAAGAAGTAAGAGGAATACATGAAGATTGTTCCCTATGCGTGGCATGCCGAAGACGAAGAACTAATAATGTCATGATAATTAATTTCAAAACCATTCACCACTAACTACCACGGAATAGGGATACGGCATATGAAGAATTTTCAAGAAAGTGACCGTGTCCAAGAGGGAAGCAAAACAAGAGCTTGAAGATCATTCCCACATATGGCGTATCGAAGATCGAAGAACATTTCGAGACCTTGGAACTAACCTTCGTAAACATCCACACTAACACTTCGCGGAATCTCGAGGACGAGATTCTTTTTAAGGGGGGTAGATCTGTCACATCCCAAAATTAGAAGCCTAAAATAAGGTAGATAAACCCTAAATAAAGATGGGTTCTGTTTGAATTTCAAATTCGAGTTCCTTTGAATTTTCAAATTCCTGCATACATGTCATTTGAATGCACACAGAACTTTCCCAATTTTTCGAGGGAAATTGGCTCGGCCAAAAATTCCCAAAAATTCACCATCGACGCAATTTACAGTGATATAATTTCTGTGAATTTCTCAGAATTTTTAGAGATCATTTGCCTAGGTAGAAAATTCGTGAACACATCAGCCTGCATAGAAAATAAGCAAAACAGTAAAGTAGTTGGGCTCGGCCCGTTAGAAAATAAAAAGAAAAAGAGAATACTTACCTCGGTCAGCCCAACTGCAACGCAGCCCAACGCCCAGTCCGGCCCACGACAGCCACACGCCGACCGCACCCTCTTCTCCCTCCTGTGTTCACGCGCGACGCGACGCGCTGCGCCGCGATGCGCGCGCCGACGTCGCGGACGGCAGCCCGCCTCGTCTCGTGCTCGCCACGGCACGGCTCCACGTCTCCGAGCGCCCCTGCCTCTCCCTGCTCTCCTCGTTGACTTGGATGAGGGAGAAAATCTCGCCGAGAAGCTTCCCGCGCGCGCCACGCCACGCCCGCTCGTTCGTTGGCCGCCACCGCCTTCCTGTGCTCCCGTCTGTAGAAGTGCTGCAGCGCCTCGCCGCCGCTTGCCACGCGTGCCACGGAGCCTCGTGCAAACTTCCCGCGCGCACGCTCACGATCCGGAGCCTCCTCTCCTCCTCCACTCTCTTTTCGCCCACCGAGGTCGTGGTGCGCGTCAGCGCGTCCCGCGGTGAACCGCCTCAAACGGCTATAAAAGCCCGAGTTTCTCCTCTCTGCCGCCCTCCCTTCGATCTTCTTCAGCCTTCTTGAACCCACTTTGACGAGAGAGACCGAGGAAGCAGCGCGAATTTAGTTTTTTCCCCAAAATCAGCCGCCGCCGCCATTGCCGGAATTCGACCTTCTCCGGTGAGCTCCACGTCGAGTTCATGTACTTTTGAAATCTCCATGAGATTCTGATTCTTACCCCTTTGATCCTTTTCGTGGATTCCTAGGCGGAAGGATCATTTCGTGCAGCTCTCCCCTGTTCCGCCGCCGCCGTGCGGCAAGAGCCGCAGTCTCCGGCCACCCCTGCCTGCTTCGCCCGTTGAGTAAGCTTCCTTGTCACCCGTAGGTGCTATTAGCGCTTGAAATCGACGTCGCCGTGCTTGGTTTCGTGCATCACACCGTAGCTCGCCGCCGCGCCAGCTAGGTCACCGCCGCGCCGCCGCTACAGGGCGTCCCCGACGATGAGTCGACCACCGGGCAATAGCTCATGGACTCGCGCATAGCATAGACCGGATGTCGTCCAGGTCCCGCCGCCGAATCGCCGCCGGCGAGCACGAACAGCGCCGCCAATTACTGTGTGCGCGCTCATTTGATTTAAACAAGTCTTAAGCTGACACGTGGCATGTTACGATTGGCTGCTGAGTGTTTTAAAAACGTTTTTAGCTCAAATTTGATAGAAAAATGATAGGGGAAAATTGGTAAAAATGCTAGAAACATTCCTTATCATTTTTAGGACCTTTTGGCACTGCTCATCAGAAAATAATCATAGGAAAAATTGTTAGAAAAATAAATATCTAGGTTTGACTTATTACTTAAGAAACAACATGTTTCTTTATGAGAATTTAATTGTTATTTGTACAATAGAATTGCATACCATCTCTATAATTAAAATATATAGATTGTTATCCTAGTTGTCACATGAAGAACTAAAATGATAGTTATATGTAAGTTTTACTTTGAATGATAGATCCATTAACCTAATTAAATGAACATCTCATCTATGCATGAACATATAGCTTTCTTACACTATATGAACTTATTTTCTGTTTATGATAAATAAAATAAACCATAGGGCACATCTCTAGGTTATACCATGGTTAAGAAACTAAATATATACTAAGTTAGATAGAACTTCTTGTTAGCAAAATATAGATATATCAGTTATAACGAATAGCTTATATTTGCATCTAGCATTTAAGAATATAATGGTAGATGAAAAGCATGATAGAACATTTTCCTGATTTTTCATGAGCATGTAAGAAATATTTATACAATATTCATATTCAAAATAGAACTCGATAACATTCTTTGCATCTCCTCTAAATATGTAGATTGCATATACATACATAGATGTACCCAAAATGATTATAAAAAAAAAAAAAATAATAATAAGTATCTTAATCCATAGGAATGTTTCCACATGTATTTAGCCTCATTTTACCTATAAATTACGCTAAAGTTATTTACTATGTAAATCTTATTTAATTGCGCATGTCACCTTAAACTATGCTATGTCTAGATATTTAGTTAGCTCCATGAAGCTTATCTTAATGGATATATCTCATGCTCATGAATATATATATATATATATTACACTCATATGCATACCTATGGTAAATGAATATTTTAACCCATAAGGGTTTTCTATATGCACTAGGACCTATAGCTTATTTTACATATACATCATCCTAAGGATATTTGTTATAAAAATCTAGTTATTTGCTCATGTCTCTTTGAACCACACCATGTTCATCAATAGAAATAATTATGAATTTCATATAATAGATATGCACGCAATCACTGTCAAAGAAGCATATGCATTTCGCCATTTTCACCATAAAGATTTAGAAAATCGATATCTATGCATGTTTTCTTTAAGAGAAAATAATAATAAATGACTTGTCTAGGTGAATATGGCCATTATAAGGCCAGGAATATGTCTCTTAGCAAATTATCACCGTAGAATAAATGGAGTCGCAAGAACCCTAGTATCCCTTCTTCTATTTATTCATCGATAGAATTCGAGAACGCGTAATCCATTCGTACGACATCCGAGTACATATTTATTTTCATGAAATGCATTCCATAATCATGCTCTTTGGTTTTTATTCGAAATATGGTATTTCTATTGTAGATTCTATTGGATCTTCAATCGATGACTTTATTTGGATCTTTCGGTGTTTATCACAAACGTGAGGGAATCGTCGGAGGACTACATCACGTGAAGATCAACATTTGAAGATCGTCATGTGAATTATATAAAGGTGCGAGGCAAGCACACCCCTTGATCATTTTGATCCTATTTTTGCAAGTGCATTTAAGTGCTTAATTTGTAGGATTAATTTGTGCATAATTTATATTACTAAAAATGCTCATTTGGGAAATGATAGATACTACCTATTTAATTCTATCCATTTGTTGGACCATATCATAATCCCTTGTAACCATAGGTTGGGTTATCATAATGGTCCATACGCTCTAAGCTTCACGATATAATTAATTACTAATTAAGCTTGCTAAAATGAAAGGTTATATTTTGTATAAATGTAAGTACATTTATAATCATTAAATTTACGAATTATGTTGATGGGGAATTATTGTTGATGATACATGATAATAATTTAGATGTTGACGGGTTTTTGATGTGATAATGTTAAATTGGATTAATGATTGTTTGATAATCATGATTTTGGAGACCCGTCGCATCGCATAAGGACCTGGTACATTTGTAACTTGATTTAAGGAAACATCGTGCGACCATGGATGCTGGTATGGGACGGCTATGGCTAAGTAATTAGTTGAATGTTGCCTTGCCTTCTAGAAGTAGGGAATGTATGGATATTTTACCCGATCTGGTATTTATTCAGAGGGACCTCCATCACTACGGTTTTGGGCTCAAGGTTTACCATACAATGAATTGTACCTTTTCCTGCCTAACTATCCATATTCGAAGGAGGGGATAAATTGTACCCTCTGTACCTCTGGATGTTAGTGGTCAGGTTCAAGGGACTTTTGACAATTTAGGGAAGGCAAGGTTAACAAACGGCTAATGAAAACGTCATGCGTGATACCGATGTGCACCCTTCGTGAGTGCACGGTGCTTGCTACACCACAGACGGTCACTCACTGTCCATGGGTACAGCGTACAAACTCTGCAGAGTCATAATCCATTCGAATGGCCGTGCTTGCGGTCTCAAGCTCCTTAATGATAGGACTTTGTTTAGAGAATGGTTGGGATTAAAATTGATCATGAGGTTATTGATATATGATTGGTATAGATAATGATTTTGTAGGACTTGACATGAAGTCAAGTATGTCACTTTATTCATATGATATTTTACTTGTGCTACATTTATGCAATTTATATTCAAGCAATTCAATTTAGTAATTATTTAATTAATCAAGTTTAGATTGCCATTTGCTCATTTATGCAAATTTACCCATATTATACCTCCTTTATTTGGCTTTGCATATAATTATGATTTTGCTATTATTCACCCGCATTGCTTGCCTCCGATAACTTGGTTTCAGAGATGACGAGGATCTCGGTGAGGAACGATGCCGTTATTTCTAGGAGTTCAACTTCCAGTCAATTGCCTGTGGGAATGAACACGGGGCACACGCTGGAAATTTGAATTCCTTTATGTTACCGCTGTGTTTTTATTTCTTAAGGTATTTCGTCGGCCGTTGAGCCAATATTTGTAAACTTCAAATAAATTTGTTAGTTAAATTTGATATGGCTATGGTTTCACTGTGATTACCGTGTGTACTTGTCATTGATCCTGGGCAAGTACGGAAAACACGGAGTTTCGGGTGATTTAATTACCCGGGACGCTGCAGCACCAGGTAAAGGGATGGATGGACAGATGGAGCAAGATGCTAAGATCCAACGGTGTAAATAATTGGGGTGATGTGGCTGCATGAGAGTTGAGAGAAATAAGAGTTAATGACTTTAAGTGGTTGCACTTATAAAGAAATAGTAGATTAGAATAATCCAACCAACACATATCTCTTGATACATATATATATGGTCACATACACTAGTTAATGTGCCTAGTACTAGTTGTGTATAATGTGACCCCGGCTTCGTCCTGTACCTCGGAGCGTATGTGAGCACCCAATTTAGCCACATGCCAAATCCTATTGACAGGCAGGCAGGTCATTTCATACGTAGCCATCATCGTACACCCGTTAGGCCCCTTGATGCATGCGTCCCAGCTCCAACTAATTAACTTGTGGTTGGAGAGTCTCCAAATTTAACTTTTTAATGGGAGATTTGATCGAGGCGTGTGCACGTGGAAATCAAGTTGTACCCACACCTGCAAATTATTACCCCTAAGTTAAGCCAGTCTGATTCGTCGCTCATGACAACCAATTTCATCATAATTTCAGTAAAATAGTCCATCAGATTGGATTTTTTTTTTTTTTGGAAATGAACATGAAGGCGGATTCCATATTATTTTTATATCAAGAAGACAAGTTCAGAACTTAATAGAACCAAAAAAATTACCCCTAAGTTTGTCGAACAAGATCAGTCTGATTCATCGCTCATGACGACCAATTTCATCATAATTTCAGTAAAATAGTCCATCAGATCGTTTTTTTAAATGAACATGAAGGAGGACAAGTTCAGAACTTAATAGAACCCAAAAGGTTTGCACTTATTACGATTAGTTACATGAGGTTTCATAGAGTACGGTCTCCATTGCAGCTAGGGCCCGCCCGTCGTTATCCCTTATCTTTCATGCGCATGAGCTACAGTAAGATGTAGTTAGCGTTGAAATGTGTTCCTGTAGTTTGTGGATATCGGTTGGAAATGGCAAACAAAATCAAGAGAAATTAAAATGGTGTCACGATCCAAGATTGGACCACAATAGGCAAGTAGCTGGAAGAGCACAGTCCTCACCTAGGGATCGATGCAGAAGGCGAAAAATTCAGTGGAATATATGTGCAAAGTATAATGCATATGATAATTGATTAATGGTCAGTGATTTAAATAATATTGACTAGCATGCTTGTTATTATCAATAGTTTTTGGCCAAGCAAACCTGGAAGCTATTGTGCTTCGAAGTGTGATTGAGAGAGGACCAAGATGGCACAGGGAAATGGCATGTACGAGGATGAGATGTTGATCCATATATAACTCTTAGTATTTTGAAGTTGGCCTTAGGATGTTGATATATACATCCTAGGAGAGACCAGATGACGTAACAAGTGCAGCACCCCAAAGCGTAGGCCTCACTTTGCATCAAACAGGTAGCAATATGGCGTGAGAATCAATTGTAGTATGTTATTGTTGGTTGTACAAATGAAGCCAACCGTACCTTTTCAAAAAACCTAGCCTGAGAATCTCCTCCGTCCATTGTGTGTTGTTGCTTTTGTTGGCCTGCACTGCACACGTACGTATGTAGCTAGCTTGTATCCTATGGTAGTTGGAGCACCTCACTTGCTATACAAAAGCTATATGATACACTCGTAGTACTTACTAGTATTATGTGGCAAGGAGTAAGGATAGCCAGGAATATGTAGAAGAGCAAGGGGTAGCATCATCATATCGTCCCAAGTAATCAATCTACTAGCTAGCATCATATCTCTCTACAAACTAAAGAGCACATGCAGATCAGGCACCTCTCACTAGCTTAATTAGGTTGCCGATCGATCGACGATGGCCGTCCATCATCCCCACCTGCTCGACTTCAACAACGACGTCGACGGCCTCCTCGCCCTGCACGCCGGAGGAGGCGTCCTCGCCGCCGACGTCGAGCACACGGCGGCGCCGTCGTGCCACATGAGCAGCAGGCCGCGTCGCTGTTTCCGTCGGTGGTGCCGAACCAGCAGCAGCTCCAGAACAACTTGCAGCCGTTCCAGCTGATAGAAGCTCCAAGTACCTGGGCCCTGTGAAGGAGTTGCTCGCCGAGTTCTGCAGCCTCGAATTCCAAGGAGATGACTTGTTGCACCACGCCATGGCGAACAAGAGAGCTCCTAATAAAGCCGGCAAGTGGGAGCCCCTGTCGTCTGGGCTATGGGGCAGCCCATCCATGGATCTGCTGGAGCTTGAGAGGAGGAGGGCCAGGCTCCTGTCCATGGTGGAAGAGGTAGGTGGTAGCAATACATGCATGCATCTTGTCGCTGCAAATTAGTACTAGTAGTATGATAATCCTACTCCTACATGCATGCTGTTCTCTTCTTCTTGTTTTTTTTTTAATTCAAAAAGAAGAACTAGTACTTGGTAATCTTGCAAGATTTGCCGTAATTAGTAATTATTTCCACTCTTGGCAACGATTGATGAAGTTGGTCCTTAACTGTCAGTCAATCACTGTTGCCTTTTTGAGCTTAATTTCTTGGTTACCACTCTTGTTACGTCCCTCGCTATAGTAAGTGATGATCCAGACACATGTCGACACGACGACACCGGCAATAGTGCATGGTGACACACAGTGTGATGCCACCACAATTATGTACTTTTCGGAGCTTCTGTTCTCGCTCATATCGCCTTAATTTTCACACAACGCAATAGGCATCTCTTGCTTCGAAGACTAGACAAATTTTAGACAAGGATATACTATAGTGTGATAATCACAGCTATACGTTTGATGATGAACACCCGATGGATGGATCGAATTAATGGAACAGGTGGACAGGGTATCGGCGATACCGTGAGCAGATGAGGTCGGTGCAGGCGTCGTTCGAGACGGTGGCCGGCGCCGGCGCGGCGCAGGTGTACACGAGGCTGGCGCTGCGGGCCATGTCGCGCCACTTCCGGTGCCTGCGCGACGCGCTGTTGGCGGAGGTGCGCGCGGTGAGGAAGGCCATGGCCGGCGGCGAGGCGCCGGCGGGGCGAGCAAAGGGGACACGCCGAGGCTCAAGGTGCTGGACCAGTGCCTTAGATTTCGGCAGCAGCAGCGGCAGCCGGCGGTGGACAACTACCCTTTGTGGCGGCCGCAGCGAGGCCTGCCGGAGCGCGCCGTCGCCGTCCTCCGCGCCTGGCTCTTCGAACACTTCCTCCACCCGTACGTAACAAGCTAGAAATGACTTCCTCTATTGTAAACTGACTGATGCACAAACACATTCAACAGGTACCCCCCATGACGTGGACAAGCACATTCTGGCGCGCCAAACAGGTTGTCCAGAAGCCAGGTCGGTACTTTCGTTTCAGGAATCTTGATTTGTGCATATGTACATACGTATGGGTTATTTGATTTGCAATGCCAAGTGCCAACTGCACTGGCCGTCGACATTAGTACATAAAAATGCAGTAAGTACAAAATGAGCCCAGACATGTGCTACTCAACAATCACATGCATCTGTCTTTTATCAACTTCTGGACCAATAAATTATTCCATCTCTTGATAGATGGATGTTTTTTTATTTCCTCCTTTACTTTTGCTTCAAATCAATGAATGCCTTACTCCAATTTAATTCCAGGTGTCCAATTGGTTTATCAACGCAGGGTGAGGCTGTGGAAGCCAATGATCGAGGAAATGTACACGGAAGAAGTGAAGCAACAATCTGACGGAAACCAGCAAAACCCTAGCTGCACCCTCGTCAAAGCCGAGAGGAGCACAACGGCAACAACCCTAGGAGGAGAAGCTACCAGTTTGGTGCTGTTGGAAACCCTCCAAATAACTCCATGATCTCGCCCTCCATCGTCACTGACGGCGGCGACCATCTGTCCATAATGGTTATCCAAACTTGTTGCATGGGAGTCATCATAGCGCAGTGCCCCTTACTCTAGGTATCCAACTGCACTCATTTGCGTCGTTGATGATGCACCAGCAGCAATCAGCACATATCTTTGAAGGAGATCGTGAGGAACAGACGGTGCTGCCATACAGAAACCTCATGGCCTCCCATCGCTGCATGATTTGGCAGGGTAGCTGCTAGGAACCTAATTAAGAAGAGCTTAGTAAAATTATTCTTTATATCAATGGTACACAATTGGTTCGTAGCCGCCTCGCCAGATCATGTTGCATTTCGACAGTAAGCTGCTGTGTCCCTCACATCCCTGTCTAGTTATTATGTTGGACAACTAGTACAATGGCTCTATTCATTGTTGTGATGAATTCTCTGAAATTTAAAACACCAAATGATACGAATTTTGAGCTTATTGCGAGATGTGTGAGATTGATTTTTTTTTTTGGGCGTTTCCTTTCTATAGCTTGCAATAGTGGTTATTTAATTATTTTCATATCCTTTATTAGCAGTGCGGATGTAATACATGCAGCACCTATGTACTAGCTTATAACCTGTGACTTATAATAGCAAAGGCAATACAAAGATCAGATGCCTGAAGACTCACTGACGATTACTATTAAAAAAGAGCAGTATTACGGTAGTCCCTCCTCCCAACTCATAGATATTTTGTCCTTGGCATTCAGAATCAGAGTGTCGAAGTGAAAGAACTGAAGTTTTATTAAAAAATTGATATGAGAAATATAAATATTGTTTTATAACGACATTGTAAATTGCTCACGGCCCGTAGTGGGCTTTAAGTAGGATTTAAGCACAGGTTTCGACCGGCCTCAGTCGGTGGTCCAAAACTTATTTACTTCATTTTCTCAATCTCAATCTTAATTTGAGCGGCAAAAATGATGGTACTAGTGGAATCGTAATCTTAATAGAACCTTCCTAGCAGGCTTACTACTAGAGCTGTATACAGTTTTGTGACGATAGGGATAGAGTATTAAGCTATCCAATTTTATTTAAAAACTCTTACTGAAAATTTTTCGAGAGAGCTCCCTTAAGTAGGATTGTTCACTCTTATGCCCCCATGATCGGATGCCCTTACGGAAAATACTTTTGCAAGTGTAGGGCATTACCTTGTATGCCATTGGCTTAATAAAACCCACGTATATGCATTCAGACCCACTTCCATTGACACAGCCGGTCTTACTGTCATTGAGATAGAAGTTTTATTAGTGGTATACAAGGAAATTCCCGACTTCACGGCAGTGGCACCTCCTGATCTAGCGGCAGCCGAAGATCTTTTAAATTATTGAGTAAGTGTTAAAAAATGTCGAACATATATATATGAAACATGTTTAGCTGGTTATGAGTAAAATGTTTTATACTAGTCTACTAACTCGGTATTCTCAATCGTTCAATGAAACTTGGTTTGATTTTGAATTTTTTTAACCTTCAATGGGCCAAGGCAGTGACCTCATTTGAGTTGCTACAGGTCTATTGGACCATTAATGGGTGGGACTTTACACCTGCGAATTGGTGAACACCATTTGGGCCCATCATTTTTGAAAAAGAAACCTCCATTCGTCCTACATACAATCACACACTGTCTTGCATGCTTTTTCTTTAGAGAGCCAGATCTTGGCTCTTGCATAAATGCCATAGCCTGTTTCACTCTACCTGCAAGAATTAAAACCGGTCACTCATGCAGAGCACCAGCAGCAGATCGCTAGATAGGCCCTTGCTTGATACACTATGATATTGAGGCAAGCTATATTCTATTTTTATCCATTCCGTCTGTAGGTGTAGTACAACAGAAATATGAGGGGTTAATAACAGCAACGAGAAAGAGGAAAAAAGAAATTACTCTTTGACACATTAGTACATACTTCCAATATATATCCATCCTTGTATTTACTTTTTTCTTGCAACTAATCTACTCCTTTGTCGCTTTGAGAGATTAACAGAGAGCAGAGCAGAAGGAGCCTGCCTTTCCTTTGAGCCTCCGGACCAAACCCAAAGTCATGGAATCACAGCCCAGAAAGAGGGAAAAAGTTAGCTAGGTCGACGACGGCAGGAGCAGCAGCGGCGGGAGGAGCGGCGCGCGGCAGAGCGGGCAGGTGTGCTGGCCGTGCGCCGCCCATCGGTCAAGGCAGCCGCGGTGGAACACGTGGCGGCATCCCCGCGCGCGGCGAACCTCGGCGGCGCCGTCGAAGTCGCCCAGGCACACGGCGCACCCCTCCGGCAGCGACGTCGACGAGAGGAGGAGGAGGGAGTCGAAAGCGCACCGCCGGGGAGTGCTCGTCGAGGCATGATTCTGGGTGGTGGTCGGCGTCGGCGGCCGCCCAGACGTCGGCCGGTGAGGCGGGAGGAGTAGCCAGGAGGAGATCCGGCGGAGGGGAGAGGAGGAAGAGGAGATGCAGCACCAGCCGAGGCATCTCCAGTAGCCCACCGGGGAAACCCATCACCAGCCACCGATCACTTACTTAGCGAG
>JAAXCT010002815.1:0-55074 GCA_012490785.1 Eragrostis nindensis
GTCTGTGTTGCTTTCTCCCAACCTTGCGACTGAGATCACCAAAATTTGGTGGCCATCTCCAGTGCCTTCACGCAGCATCTGAACTGGCAGCATTTTTTTTCCCCCAAAATTTTGGGAAACGAGATCATAACAGGTTGACTGGAGGTACCAGAAAGAACAAGGAGAAGACGTGGAAGGGTATTCGCCATAGATATTTTGGGCCAAGCAGACGAAAACATGGCCCAACAACAACGCTTCATTCTAAGAGAATCGTGCAAATTTTTGTTGGCCGAGGTACGAATGAAAATTTCAGCCTAGCAGGCCCGTTTCTGTTTTACATCGTGATACATATATGCAAAAACGATTAAAATTATGTCAGAAGTGGGATTTGAACCCACGCCCTCGTTAGAGGACCAGAACTTGAGTCTGGCGCCTTAGACCACTCGGCCATCCTGACGATGATGTCAAATATGTTCTATATGTTCTATATAAATTAGAATTTAAATAAATTCCTTCCATCAAGCTGGGCAACCTGTTATCATGCTTGCACAGCTTTGGCAAAACCAAACAACGCCGAAAGGGAGTAAAAGGGAGGTTACAAGGACAATAACACATCATGGGTACTGATTACCCACTCCAGTACACACAAAGTCCAAATCAATAGACTTGTATGATGGTTGGCGACATGGCAGGTAGGTCTTGGTCACCAGAAAAATAGGTCATTTTCTTTCCTTTCACCAGAAAAATAGTTGATGAGGGAGCAAAGCTACGCGCCTACGCCGCTATGTTATCACTATAGGTCTTGCTAAA
The DNA here is from genome assembly GCA_012490785.1 of Eragrostis nindensis. Classification (NCBI taxonomy): domain Eukaryota; kingdom Viridiplantae; phylum Streptophyta; class Magnoliopsida; order Poales; family Poaceae; genus Eragrostis; species Eragrostis nindensis. The sequence continues at coordinate 790 of JAAXCT010002815.1, forward strand.
CGACTGCTATCACTATAGGTTGTTGTTAGGTTGTTGCGCTGGCAGTTTAGACCAATAAGTGGGCTATTCTCAAAACCTGTTGCTAAATATACCAACAAGCTGCTTCAAGAATGTTTATGTCAAAGTACTAGTATTTGAATGGACTGCTTAGAAAAAAAAATAGTACTTGAATTATTAAACGAAAACAAGGGATTGTTAACATAGAGACTGGGATATGAGTTGTTAGAAATTAATATATTTATGCATTTTTTTGTTTCATCCTAGCTGCAATACCTGCTCACATAGACGCATGAAAGTTCAGCTTCAGCCTCATCAACGTATTAATGAAGCTGGACGTGGTTTCAACAGCGAAGCCAGAGCCCACAATGAGAACTAATTCAAACTTTTGTTAATAAATGCACAATCCTTGTCTCATTTTAAATGTCATTCTAGAAGCCAACTATTTGTTCACAATTAGTGTCATTCTCTTTTTTGATACATTTTTTTCTCTCTGCTCTTTCACTGCTCATCGTTTTCAACGCATCGTTATTTTTTTCATCTTTTTTAAATTCTCATGTCCAAGTCTAAAACAACACATAAAAAAAATAAACAGAGGAAGTAGTATATTTATGCAGCTTTGGCATTCTAGGGAAAGAAGGGTGGAATTTCTGGGGGACGCGAAGCACTGGAGGGAGACAGGGAGCTCCGTCCAAAGGGCAAAGCGAACTGACACGTCTCCTCCACTAGCAGGCCACCACTCCATCAGCTGGGCATGGGCAAGGTACGCCACCCCACCTGAATCCTAGAATCCTAATCCCCTCCCCCAATCCCGCCCCGACACCCACGCCGGATTCCCATTCCGGTTCCTCCTCTGTCCCTCCCCTTCCGCCGCCGCTAGGGTTCGCCGCGCCGCCGCGACGACGGCCTCCTCTGACGCGGCTGCGATCCCCACCGGCCGGTCCCGGATGCTATGCTGCTGAGCTGCAGGTCCCTCACCTCCTGGGTGCGCCGACTCGTCGCTTGCATGGGGTGCGTGCGTCACACCCCTCCCACCCTCTCATGATCCCCTTGCCTGCCTGCTAGGCTGGTCGGATTTACGAGCTCGCGCGGTGCGCAGCTCGGGCATGATAGGATTTGACAAAATCGTAGATGCGGTTCAAAGGTTTATTTAGACTGTGGGGGCTACTGTATGTTGTCCCCTGATTCAGATAGTTGAGCTGGCTCTGTTTATCTATTCGCACAGCTTCTGCTGATTCCGATCGTTAGGGTGGTCTGATTTATCCGTTACTTTTTTTCCTGTTGTGCTTGTTGCTACGGTCGTATTAGGTGATGGCATCTTTTTCTTGTTTATAATCTGCCTGGCTATTTTCAGTATAAAAGACTCTCTTTTACTCAGACTTTGGAACTAGTCTCTGTGTAGAAATATTCAGTCTTATTAAGGCTGCACATATTCAGCCTCTGAATGGCATGAACATCACTAGGCATATATCTTCAACCTTTTGCCTCTTTCGTCCTACAAGATAAAACGTCACTCATTTTGGTTTTGGGATACCTGGTGCTAATCATCTACTGGCCAATCCTGGTTTGCTACAGAGCAGAGGTTGCTTTGGCTGCTGTACCAAGCCTACTCCGATAACAGCCGTCGACGAGCCTTCCAAGCGGCTGAGGATCCAAGGGCGATCGATAAGGAAGGGTGGCCTGTCGGAGGAATTTTGGAGCTCAAGCGCTCATGAGATGGAGAACAGCGCGATCCAGTCTCAGAGGAGCATGTCTTCGATCAGCACGGCAGCACAATCTAACGACCAGCATGCCGCAGGAAGTAGCAGCAACCCAAATGAGTTTGTAAATCAAGGTAGAAAATCATCCATTTCATTTCCTTTTTGCCTTCTTGTTCCATCGTGAATTGTCAAATACCAACCCACTGTATTGGAGCTTCATTATCCATGTGAATGAAAATCTATTTTATGCCATTACTCTATTTGATCTCATAATGGGGCATGAGATGGATATATACTGCCTTAAATCTCTATTGTGTGTCTAATTAGCTTGCTGATAGTAAATTCACCACTACAACGAAAATGGCAGATAATATGGGGGGTCAAGCTTAGTTCATAGCACGTTCATTTTGCTGTTTGTTGTTACTAAACAGTGAATATTTTGCATTTAATATTTATTATCTTATTTGATTTTTACTACTGTCAACATTCCAGGTCTCATGCTCTGGAACCAGACAAGACAACAGTGGATTGGAAACAAAAAATTCCACTCTCGACCTCAACAGACTCGAGAACCAAAATTAAGGTTGTTATATTGTGATTGTCTGCTATGTCACCTGAAATATCTGTCCCCTAGAATTTGATGTTATGAATCAAAACAACATCATGGTACATATTTTTCCAGAAGAAGACGCATCAGTGTTCTAATACAAATTAGATTTCTTCCATAACATTATTTTTTTCTTGCTTGTGTTACAGTCATAACGCGACGTATGAGAGTCTTCTCGGAAGCAACAAGCCATTCTCCCAACCAATACCTCTTGGTGTAAGATCCCATGCTTTAATACCTTAAAACCTTTTGGTGCTTCATGACGCTCTTAAACTAAAACACTTGAATTTGCAGGAAATGATAGATTTGCTTGTGGACGCATGGGAGCAAGAAGGCCTATATGATTAGGCCTAAAAATTAAATTGTTTTCTCTGATTAATTGTTTTGTTGTATTCAGAACTTTAGATGCTCAGCTCTTGGTTGGCGAAAGCTCAACATTTCCTGAGCTCACTGGTGTATCGTGAATATAATGAAACAAGACAGCATGTTTACGTTTAGCAATTGTAATATATTATTTTCCTCAAGTTTATGAGAACATTTGATATATTTTCCCTGTTCATTAAAGTTCGACAACCCCAGTATCCTAACCCTGCCGCCCTCCTTCCCCACCGGCGATGCTGTGGCCGCCCGCCGCATCGTGTCGTCCGCACCCCGCAACAGCTTGTTGCTGCTTCCTCAGCCTCCTTATCCATTCGAACGTGGGCTGGGCCGCGTGCGAGCGTGACCCTACGTGCAGAAGAATTTTCGTTCTTTTTTATTAGGAAAAGACACCTGGCATGTTTTATTCATTCGATTACACCGGTGATCGATAGATATATTATCAAACCCATTTCCATATCAAAGTGCCCTCATTGAAGATTGCAAGTATCGTCGTGGCCGAGAAACCCCGTCCTTCATTGTGTCGACGAATTGTACAGCCTGCTGGGCCAGCCGTAAACTCCTTCCAAGCATGAGCCTCCGCCATTTGCGCACATCACCAACACAAGGCAAAAAGATCTGGGATGCAACAATAAATCTTCCGCTGGTATCTCGAAAAGAAAGCGGCATCGGCATTCAACTTTCCTAAATGTGATTATAAAAACAGAAACAAAAGAGAAATCCGAAAAGACTCGTCCACGCGCGTCCGCGCGTTCAGTTTCTCGCGTGTCCGCGCGAGCCTCCGCCTGCAGGCCCGTCCACGTGTGACGCGCGCACGTTCCGCGAAGCTTCCGCAGCTGCCGCGGGTCAAGCACTTCGCGCACATGCATGTGGGGCCTGGGTGCGTCAGCCGCATGCGTCGGGGACCAAGAGTGTGTGAGCTGAGATGATTTCTAGGCTAGCACACAACGAGATTTAGGGGGTGTTCGTTGAATTGGGTCTAAACTTTAGAGGGTTTTTCCAATGAATATTGTGATTACAAATAAAGTTTAATTACAAAACTAATTTCAGGACTCCGCTCGAATTCGCGAGACGAATCTAATGAGAGTAATTAAGGCGTGATTAGACGATGGTTACTGTAGCATTACTGTAGCAAAACATAGATTAATTAGGCTCATTAGATTCGTCTCGTGATTTAGAGGGGGGGTCGTGACATAGGTTTGTCATTAAATTAATAAAAATATGTTTAAATAGTAAGATTCTCTTTGATGTGACGGGTGTTAAAGTTTAGAGGGGGGTAAACGAACACCCCCTTAGGTGCCGTTCGGATCACCCCTCTAAAGTGCCCTCTAAAGTTATACCCTTCTAAAGTAAAAAGAATCTTACTATTTAAGGGTACTAAATAAAATTTAATTGCAAAACCTTTCTGCAGACGGGCGTTATTTTTCGAGACGAATCTAACGAGCCTAATTAAGCAATGTTTTGACACAGTGATGCTACAGTAACCATCGTCTAATCGCCGCTTAATTACCCTCATTACGTTCGTCTCGCGAAATAGAGGGGGGGTCCTGGACTTAGTTTTGTAATTTGACTTTGTTTAGTACACATAAATGCTGCCGACATCTTTGATGTGACTGCTACAGCACCCTCTAAAGTGATCCAAACACACCCTTAAAAGAAGTTTGATACAAATTGGTTCATAATTTTTTACGTAAGATGGTTTATAAGTTCTAACGTAAAGTTATGACATGAGATGGTTCGTAAGTTTCGATACGAATTTGTCTAACGTAAAGTTATGACACGAAGTGGTTCGTAAGTTTCGATACGAGTTTGTCTAACATAAAGTTATGATACGAGGTGGTTCGTAAGTTTCGATACGAGTTCGTCTAACGTAAAGTTATGATATAAAGTGGTTCATAAGTTTCGATACAAGTTTATCTAACATAAAGTTATAACACAAGGTGGTTCATAAGTTTCGATATAAGTTTATTTAACATAAAAGTATAACACAAGATGGTTCATAAGTTTTGATATAAGTTTGTCTAACGTAAAAAGTTTTATACGGAACAAACACAAAAACACGAACCCACATGCTTGCTAGTGTAGACCCTATCTATACACGTCCCTACCAAGCTACCACGAATGGGAACTGAGCGACCTACAGGTGCTGCACGAACCAGGCCTGCGCGTGGGACAGGGCGCGGGACCCAACGAGCCTTTTGTTCAGGACGCGGACGGGCGGGCTAGCACGAAACGAGAAAGCGATGGGACGGCAGGAGACCAGCCGACAGCTGGTCGGATGATGCGCGCGCGCGTTCCTGACGCGCGCGCGCGAAATAAACATGCCCAGAGAAATCTGATGTGACGTAATAGCTGAAACCTTTTCCTTTTGAGACAAGGAAATTAGCATGCCTATACACGTAACAGTAAGGGACGTTTGCAACGATTTGAAAAGCCAATTGCCAGTAAGGACCTCACGAGTGGATGGAAACGGGCATCATTACGTCCAACTGAAATAAGCACCGGGAGGATGCTACAAAAGGAAGAAATACAAACATACCGCTAACGAGCAACGGCCACCAGGAAACTCAATGTAGTCCCAAGAAAATTCTCCTACTTTAAAGAAGTGCACACAAAGAATGTGATCCTATTACAAAGTTCAAATGATGCCACACACGAAACCAAATCAATTTGTAGTTCAAGCGCTAATAGCCTTCAAGGAACAATTCAAAGAACCTAAGGCTCCCACGAACCAAGACACAACCTGAATCGAAGCACTAAAGGTCGTAGGACAAGGACCTCCAGTTTTTTACCAAAGGCTTGTTTCACCACCTGGAGAATCGTGGTTGCTACAAGACTGTTCTTCAGTTCTGCTAATATGTCTGAGAGGCGAAGCCCTGATTGCCCCAAAAGAACAGTTGGTCATCGATTTGAAGAGTCGGGCATGTTACAGGCACCAGGCATGCTTTTCCAGGAGAATAGCCCATGACCTGCATTTGACTGCTCAGCCTCCTCACAAGAATCCCCATCAATGTGTGAATTATGGATGGACTGGTCCTTTGAGAATAATTCGTTGGACGCATTTGCTTCTACTGATGCATCAAGTGCCCCAACATTTGCCCAGGACGAGTGATATTTACCAGCAAATATAGTATCTGGATAACAATTGCTCTCAGCAAAAATAGCATCTGGACCTGCGAAAACCAAAAGTAAGACTCGTCTGACTTGTTCAAGATATGACAATAGCACCATACAAACTTACCTGAAGGTGATTGTGAGTGAATTACACCGAGAGGGCATCCGTCGATTTCATCATCGCCAGGGGCTGAAGAGAACGGATGTCTCATAGTGTATGCAATTGGTTGAGAAGCCTGATTGTATGAAAAAGGAGGAACCGAAACTTCAAAAATTCCTTGAGACTTGACAGGGTAATCTATTCCATCACCCTTGTGAACTAGTGCATCAAGACCAGCGTTTTGCGGAGAGATGGATTCGGATTTCAGTGACCCTGGGGACTCAATAAGGTGTTAGCCTGTTCAATAGGAGAACCCGAGAGGCCATCACACGCCCAGGCATTACTAAGACCATAGTTGGAATATTGGACTGAAGGGAGCTCCATCTTCACGGGCCTCTGCATGGTCCAAGAAGTAGAGGTGTTGCCATCAAATATGGGATGGCCACTGATAATGGCACCACCAAGCGGTGCCAACTGATTCTCTGTCATTCCATAGTTGAAACTCATGGAACAACCAGCATTCTCAGATTCATCAGGAATCTGTAGATACGGGAGACTGTCATTGTAATCTGATGCTATACAGTCAGCAGAATTACGCCGTCTCAAAGGATACAGTGCATCAACGGGGAGACCATTTGGATCCACAAGGGTTGAACTAGGGAGATCACCCACGTTCGACATGAGCTTAATAAAGGCTTCATGATCGAAGTAGTCATTCATAAGGTCATGAATCTCAAGAACACTTCCTTGTGAGGACTCATTCAGCCGTTTAACGCCACATAACTCTTTAGAAGTCTCAAAGTTCATGTCCTGATTTGAAGCCTGAGAAACCAAATATTCTGGATAGATTGGCAAACCAGCTCTCTGATGTCGCTTCAGTCTGGTATTCCAATAGTTCTTGATTTCATTATCTGTGCGGCCTGGCAACTGAAAAAAATAACAATAGAAGTTTAGTGTGAAACAAGGACAAAGGTTACCAGTAGAAGAGAACACTTCCCAAATGGAAGGAATGTATACTGCGTGTGAAGCAGTCAAATGTAGCTAGAATTGCCTTTGCAAGCCAAACAATATAGACAAAACAAAGAAACAATATTGATGTTAGGTTTGCTGTCGAAATACAACGATTACCAGTCAAATGCACTCGCTCCGATGAAATAAACTTGTTGTCCTAACATCATCGATAAAAAAAATGGAGGGAGTAGCATGAACATCTCACTCATAGTCATTAGACATCTGCTAGCAACGAGCGTCTACTGATCCATATCACATGAACACAATCAATCACTTTCTTTAGCTATTGACACGTCATTTAAAGAACAATAAATTAACAAGTGAGAACAACGGTTAAGTGAATCAATTTACCTGCTGATAGTCACAAGGAAACGGCTAACCAGGTATGTGCCATGATCGATATTATTACAGATTAGATGAACAATCAGCAGCCAGTGTGGCATTCTGAAAACACAGGCGTATATAGAATGGCATTGACATATTAAAGGTTACATTGTGCTCCCTTGCCCATCTTTACAAGGTGCATTTAGTTTCGTTACGAAAACCTTCGACCCAATTACTCTATTAACACATTATTTTTCATGACACAAAACTGTAAGTATCATTGTGACACAAAATTATATGAATCTAATAACATCAATATTGATTCACAATATTTATGTATTGATAGAGTAACTATTGTCCTAAGGCTTGTCCTAGCGAAACGAATATTCCTTGATGAACAAAGGAAGCATCTAGTTACACCAGACCAATCAGATAATATAGCAAATTGTAGCAAGTTAACTACCGGCCTCCAAGTGTCAAAAAGAATGATAAGATAGCAAGTTTACATGCATATGTGAATATGTTATCAAAATAAAAACACACATGGCGCATGATATCGTAAGCACAAAATGCAAAGCCGAGAACAACTGGGTAGATATGGCAGCAATGCGATCAACGCAGATGAAACCCTAAGAAAGCAGAAGAGCAACAGATGGAAATCCTGCACAAGACATATACAACCTTTGGAGCAGTATAAACAACCCCGCGGACCTAGATATGAGCCATAACAGTTTAACAAGTAGAAAATTACTAGCAAGTTATAACGATAATTGTTGTTCAAACTCATGATTCCAAATTCACATATGTTAATGTTTGCCAATTGAACAACATTGATCAAAACATCTGTATATCGCAACGTTGCACACAGCAACATAGCAAAAGAGATAGAACCATACTCTTAAAATCTAGTGGCGATGTAGTAGTGCAAGATAGCAGGCTCTCATAAAATCCTAATTGGTGTGAGCTCTACATACTCATTAACTCATACGATAACTTCTTTCTTGGGGTGGGTGGATGTTTAGATGGAATGCATCTAACATTATAAAAGGGAACAGAGAAATCGACCATCCTTGAAATAATTAATCAAAACAATTTTCACGATTTTATCAATTGCAAGAGACCTTAAATATGGCCACACTGTATTCTATTTTTATTTGGTTGGCCGCAAAAACATACAGTATCAGTCTAATAAGATAAGAGTATTGATGCTCCGTACAGCACAGTTGTACATGGAAAGAGAATTTCGTTAATGATTGTCAGCAACCTGCAACAAAGGGCTGGCAACAATCTTAATAGATACAAATCTGTGCTAATTAGAAACTTCGAGCCCATTTAAGTACTCTATTTGAGAGAATGGAATAAACCATTTGCCTTCAACGTACAAACAAATACGCACCACATTTGGAGGGGAAAAACAAGCATAAATTCTCAGACAATCCGATGCCAGGATCTACGGAAATATTACCTCCTACCCAATACACTACCGCATCACATTCCAAAGTATACTAGTACTAGTAATCTAAGCAAGCTAAGAAACGGAAATAGACGAAGTAAAGGAAAAATCAACGGGAGGAAGCAGGAAAGGTAGAGCAGACTTACAAGAGCCGCCATCTTAGCCCACTTGTTACCCCAGGTCATGTGCATCCGGAGGATCTTCTCGACCTCCTCGTCGTCGAAGGGCCCCTTCTTGAGGTCCGGCCTGAGGTGGTTGGACCAGCGGAGGCGGCAGCTCTTGCCGCAGCGGTTGAGCCCCGCATTGATCCGGACCTGGTTCCAGTTGCCTCGCCGTTGGCGTGCACGTAGTCCCGGAGCCGCTTGTCCTCCTCGGGCGTCCAGGGCCCCTTCTTCAGCTGCGGCGCCCCGGAGCGGCGCGCGCCGTCTCCGTCCGCCTCGTCGTCAGTCTCCTCGTCGTACTCGTCGTCCTCCCCATCGTCGTCGTCGTAGTAGTCGTCGTCGTGGTCGCCGCCGTCGACGGGCAGCTGCGGCGGGGAGTGGTACTCCGTAGGCTCCAAGTACGCCGCCGCCGTCAGTTCCTCCTCAATCTTCACCATCATTTCGCGGCCCGTGGCGCGGCCGCGGAAACCCAACCCCCGCTGGACTTGTACTCCCACCACCGGACTCCGCTCACCGTGGCTACTGCAAGGAATCAAGCATTGAACCAGAGCGAACTCGTCAGCCGAACACGATCTGAAGCAAATCGAACCCAATTCAATCCAATCTAATCCCATATACTAGGACTAATCTACGCGGCGGCCGGCGACGTACCGGCGGGGGAAAGGAAGGAGAAGGAGGTTACCATGTAGGGAAAGTGCCGGTCGAAACCGATCTATGGTGGTGGTGGTGGTGCCGTGGCGGTGGCGGCGGCGGAGGGGATGAGGAGGAGGTGGCGGCGGAAGTGGCAACTCGAGGCCCGAGATGGCTTTTGGAGTTTGGAGTGCTGCGGTGGCGGCGGCTGGAGGAGTACGTACTATTGGTAGGTAGGTAGTACTAGTAGCTGGCAGTCCAACCCTGAAATGGCCACGTGTGGGCTCGCGAATGCGGCCCGAGAGAGGCGCCCCCGACCCCGAGAATGGCGTGGCGGTAGCTAGCGTGGCCGGGCTGCCGTACTGCCCGCATGCGCGAATGGGTGGTTGGGCTGGGCTGGTCTGGTCTGGCTTCTTCGTCGTCCGACCCTTCTCTATCCTGGCCCATTTGCGGCGTGGAGCTTGGCAATTCGTTTTCTCAACCCCTGGTAGCATTTTTCGAAAATGCTAAGCCGCCGCGGTTGCAGATCTATTGATCTTACATGTAGTAGCTAATAAGAATGATACTGTGTGTCTTTCGCCAAAATAAATAAATAATACGACGTGTCAAGTGCAACTTGATGTACCAGAGATGAAGGGAAGCAAAACAAGCGACTTAATTTACTCGGAGTATTTTCTTTATATTCCAAACAAACAAAAAAAAACTTTCAAGATCCACACATGCCGCCGCGGTTGCGGATCTACTGATCTTACATATTCGCTAATAAGAATAATACTATGTGTCCTTCGCAAAAGAAGAAGAATTATACTCTGTGTAGTGCAGCTTGATGTACCAGAGATGAAGGGAAGCTGGAAGCAACACAAGAGACTTTACTCGGAGTATTTTCTTTATATTCCAAAAAATCAAACATTTTCGAGATCCACCCCGATTCTGCGAGGTACTACCGTACGAAGGCACCGCCCGAAGACCGCGATACCCGCGCCGACATCAGGAGCGGATTGCACGGGGTCGATCGTCCATCCCGCTTGCGGCGCGCGGCGGCGCATGCCAAGTGATGAGCGAACGGAACGGAGCGGTAAAAATAGATGAGTACCTGCGACTCCCGATTCTTTCGTGCATGCACATGCATATTCCTCTCTCTCCCGCGCCGCGCAGCACAGCACGACACGGCAAACGAACGGAAAGTTGTGAGAAGTCTAGAAGAGAGCTGAAGGTCCGACCCGGCATGTGCATCAACGGACAGCCCGAAAAGTGCGGCATCAGGAGCAAGTTCAATGAACGCGTCGATGTGCGTACGCCAGTGCACCACGCATGCGTGCGCCATCTCCACACGGCTTATCTAGGGGGAAAATGTGCGCCGAAACAACGACAGGTCCGTATCGTGTGCACGTACGTACGTAGGCGCCCAGGGTCACAGAAAGACGCAAACATGTCCTGATGTCCATCATCAGGATTCAGAACGAGACTAAGATCATCGATCAGGTGCTAGTACAAGCCTACAACTCTACAAGCACATCCAACCGAATGCATGGTAGGGAAGCCAGCCGGTTCGTCAAGCGTCCGCGCATCCAGGATCTCACGAAGCACACCACGCGCACGCACGGCAAGAATATCGACACGACACCAGTGCAATGGCTCGTTCGTGCTTTACTTTCAGATGATACTGTATGAATAATCCATACTGTATTAATTAAGACACTCTCTCCTGTCACGTTTTTCTATATATCATATAAAAAAAGATAAAATTTCCTTTTACTCCTCCAAGTTTGATCCTAGTCCAGATAACCTCCTAAACTATATTTTTGTTTACTTTACCCCTAACACTTGCCAAATCAGCTCACTTTACGCCTTTTCTCTCCAATCCAATGTGATTTCACTCACAATTGAGTTAGGTCAAGGCCACTCTACATACTCAATCCGGATACACATGCATTCCAAGGTGATGCGAGGCATTCTTGTCGATTTCTAACCAACAATTTGTCTTAATATCTCTACATCTTGATTTGCGTACCATCCTTACCAGTCTCCACCCAAAAGTTCACTACGATCGTTGTTTTCATGGACTAGCGTCGTGTATGAATGAACCTGTGTCGAGTCGCATCCACAAAACTGCATTGACATGAGCCTACGTTAGCGCAATCGCTTTGGATTGGAGATAAAATGTGTAAAGTGAGTTGAGTACCCTCCAAGCATCAATATTCTGCTATAGATGCCTCTATTTTCAGATGAAGTAAAAAATGCATCTAATAATATACAAACGAATCTGTCTGCATTTGTTTTTTTTTTTTGGCATTGGCATTGATGTATAAGGTGGCATATTATGCTATGTACTCAGGGGCATGTGCACCCCTGGGTTTGTGCGTATGCACAACAAAAAGGTTATGAATAAGCCTTTGAATGGCTCCCAATGTCATGTAAACATGCTTTTTGTCCGGGCAAACTCACGTGTTTTAGAGCATATTGGCACCAGATTCTATCTCGAAGTTCACATATTGTGGTGTGTGGAGCTGAAACCTGAGTTCGCGACAAAAGAAAATCTGAAACCCTAAATGGAACCAGAATACTCCCTCGGTTCTCAAAATGGTGTTGTTAGGATAAAAAGCCTAGTTCAAATTTAAGCTAAATTTGTTGTCCCTACGACAATAATGTAAGAATGGATGGAGTATATTTAAGTTGATATTTCGTAAGTAGTGACATTTTTCTATAATATTTATGTGCAATTTGAAACAAAGAATTGTGACAACCCCTGTGTTGAATAGCGATGACAAGAAAACATAATTGAAGGGATTCGATCAATTTGGGCTTACCCGGTGGCCCGGTCCTAGCTTTTTTGCTGGTAATGTCACCGCTCACGTTGCCGTCCGTACATAGCGCTCATTTCGATGGGCGAGCCTAATTAGCGCGCGCGCGAGGAGCGCTCCGCGCGTATCCTTTCCGACAGGAAGCCAGAAAAAACTATCAGCCCCGCCGCTCCAACGCATCGTTTGTTTTTGCTGTGCGAGCACTTCACCCGTGGGCCCACCATTTTTCCCAAGCCTCGCGTCCGCTGCAAAGGCTTTAAAGCCTGCTCGTTTCACATGCAAGCAAAGACAAATATTGTTCCTACGGCGGACTTTAGCGTAAACTTATGAACCGACTTCTATAGGAACTTACGAGATACAAAGTTATGAACCGACTTCCGTAGGAACTTACGAGATACAAAGTTATGAACCGACTTCCGTAGGAACTTATAAGATACAGAGTTATGAACCCACTTCCGTAGGAACTTACGAGATACAGAGTTATTGAACCGATTTCCGTAGGAACTTACGAGATACAAAGTTATGAACCGACTTCTGTACGAACTTACGAGATGGAACCAATATATGTATGAACTTACGAAATACAAACGTATAAAAATTTTCATACATACTTACGAGTGGTACAAACTTTTTATGAACTACTGGACCAAATACACTGGCTTATTAAGAAACGTGGACCGCATATCAAGCATGCAGCACCAGCTAACCCGGCCTGACATGCATTGCTCCCGATCCTCCACACCACACGCCACACCACCCATGCCTCACGCGGGCCCGCCCATGTGGACGCTCTGCTGCTGCCGGTCGCTCGGTGCAGCGCTGCAACGCGACACGCGTGGAGGCGAACGCGCGCGCGCGTGCCGAACAGGAATTCTGCATTTCGATCCATGTGTTGAAGCATCTCGCCGGGAAAACCCCAGTTTAATTTGTCTTGCCCAAAAGATGAATACTTTGGCCGGCCTTTCTCAGCGGGCTCTTTGTTTTCCTGAAGGCAACTTGCAAGAACTTAGCTCAAGAATCACCTCACCACTCGTTGTTTTCGGACCAGCAGGTCATATGGCATATATACTTCCCTATAGCATTACCGGTACGGCACCACAAAGAGAACATTTGTTCACGTCCTACTCGTGGATTCATCAGCTCCCCCAATGCCCCCTGGACCGGTCCTTATCCAAGAAAGGAGGAGATGGACACACATTGAGACAGCAGACAAGCGGACGGAGGCATGGGATCGCGACGAACCATGTATGCATGCATGTCAGGTGCAGCAGGCCACTCGTGCCGCTGCAGAGTTTTCTGCACGAGCTAGATACGTGCAGTGATTGCTGCTATATACGACGACGCACATCGATCGATCTATACTACGCCATCCCCATCGCGGTGCGGCCCGCGTTCGTCCGAGTTGCGCGCGGAGATGACCCAATGGAATGGAAGGGCGGTGGCATGGGCGAGACGGACGGTAGCCCATGTGACAAAGCGCGTGGTCATATATTCTTTTGTCCATTCTCGCGCGCTCAGACCAGATCGATCGACCTGTGCTGCGTCCAGCATGCATGGAGATCGAGCGACGACCCAAGCAAAGGGCGCGCTGAAGAGCTCGCATCGCATGCATGAAAGGCCGGCCGTACACCTTCGTTGAAAACTCTTTCGCGCGCCGCAAAGACCACCCTAGCGCGCCGCGGCCAAGTTCATTGCACCCTGCAGCTGGCCGGCCGGACGCGTACGCCGGTCAGCTGGTGCGTTTTGTACGATGGCGGTCGACTGATCGAGTCGTCGTTGGTGTACTACCCAGTACCCACGGACAGATATCGAGAGTCCGGTCGAGACGACGACGGCGCGGTTCATTTCGATGTCTGCTCTGGCTTGCGTCGTGCAGCAGCAGGGCCAATTAACGCATGGCGTAACTAAGTAAACCTTTCTCAGGGTGAGGGTACTTAAAGAAATCGAATTCACGTTGCCAACTTGCTATATCTCCCTCTACCATGGCGAGAGAAAAATACCTCAGCACCCGTTGCTTGTTACTCTGCATCTGGTCAGTGTACTTAAATACATGCCAATGCGCTAGCTATGATTCTAGGACAGCCGATTTGTTCGTGATCCAGCTAGGGATCGAGACGATCGAGATTCGATCTAGCCTTTTTTTTTTCTAAAGGAGTTTTAATTTGGGTTTTATCTTTGGACAACTTGCAGTTAGGTTCAGTGTTTGGGGCTTAGATTGATCAGACACAGCATGTCGGCGATTGTGGGCCCGTGGCGCTGCTGTACGTTATTCTACTATCCATCAGTGGGCTGCTGGATCAGTTCCCAAAGCAACGTACATGATGAACATACACACTCATAAACACGCACGAGTATTCACGTCTTTGAACAGACACACACACTTTATCTCCATGAGCATCTCCGAAGATTGAGCCGGTTTGATCTTGAGATTCCTGAAGCCACTACAGACGCCTCGCGTCACCTCCTGTTGAAAGAATATTTAGCCGTAAATGCAACACCTATATTAAATTTGAGATTTCAACCCGGATTGATTGGTTCCAAAAAAAAGAACCAAACAATATGAGAAATGCTTAATTTGCCGGTCCAATTAATAATTAAGAAGAAAGAAAAGTTAACAAAAATATAATTGTTACACCCACATTGACCGACGTCAATCACCGTTAGAGATGTTCAAATGCCATGATCAGAAAAAGAGTAGCATAGTAAATGTACAATTCTTTGGAGAAACCTCATCTCCACGAGTCGGTATGTGGCAGGTCTAGCTTGGAGAGCTACGACAAAGGAGGCTGTTGAAGTAGACGTGCAATCGGTGACACTGAGCAAGGAGAGGATGAAACTGTCGTACACGACCTCATTGCCGTACTAGAACGCCTCATAAGTCACTTTGAGTTTGAGACTCTCCCATCGGTGACAAGGGAGAGGGGCGCGGGCCCCCACGTTTTGTTCACTCCTCGCAAATAAATATATTGTTTAGGCTTAGTTGCAAAAACCACCGCATAAGTCACTTGGAGTTTGAGATTCCCCCATCAGTGTTTTTGCTGCAAATCCCCACCCACCTACTAGGTTTTGTTGCAAAATCCACCTCAATTTGCACATGTTTAATCGATTAAATCTTTTAGTTCGTTTGGAGTAGTTCATGATGTTTTTATAAAAGTTACAAAATTTTGAAAGTACAATATCCATATTTGATATTTGAAAAAAGAAAGAAGAAAAAGAGCCGGTTAGTGCTTAAACAGTGTCCCATAAATTTTGTACTTTGATACATTTTAATAAAAAAAAGATGAATAAGTATCATTTAAACACTTTAATAATGTTAATTTAGTTAACTTAGTTTTTTTCTGAATTTATATTGACGGACACATATAAAATCGATGAAAGATGCACGCACTGGGATGGTTTTTGCAACAAAATAAGTAGATGTGTTGGAATTTGCAACAAAAATGACTTATGGGTGGGAATCTCAGACTCTAAGTGAAGCAAAGATAAACAAGTAGGAGTACAAATTACAAAGGGTAGTCGAGTCGAGGTGCTGATCGCTGCTCTCCATCTCTTCCATTTTCATGCGGCGGAGAGAGAGAGAGAGAGAGAAGAGAGAGGAAACTGGTCTTCCGATCCATTCTCAGCTGGCTGCGCTGAAGAAGTAAAACCCAGCAGATGCAATCCACCGTGTTGTCTCGTACGTGGCCGGCACCGAAAATGACCCACACGAACGAGACGAGGAAATTGAGGTCCAAGGAAGCACAGCGCACACGGCAAAAACCACCCGGAAAGCGCAGCCAAGTTCATCGCACTTCGACCAGCTAGCAGCAGGAGACACGCATATGCCTCTATCCAGAACACCACATGACCCTTGCCGGGGACGCCGAAAAAAAAAAGCGCTCCATATTGTGGTCAAAAGGAAAAAAGTTGGCAATTTGCTACATATTGTGGTCATTGCATTGCTCTAAATTAATGGAGGTTCTTCTCTTCTTCTTTTTTTTGTATTTTCGTGGCCTCAATTCTAATTCAAGATTTTGTCTATGTTTTCGTTTCAAAGAAAAATTAGCACAGCATACTTGTATGTGAAACCACCTTGCACGACAAGCTTACTGAAATTATTCTCATGTCTCATGTAGTCAAGCTATGTAATAACAATTTGACTATGGAGTATTATGGAAGTATTTCTCCGGTGCATGCACTGACGGCATTGTCTTGTGCTCGATGCATACACTACACACAATCTTTTTATAGATATGAAATAAAAAGCTATATAAAGGTAGAAATAACATAAATGCCTGTCATTATATGCTTCCGATCACCTGTTTTACAGATTGTTCCTTCTCTCCCAAGTGTGGCCATATAGAATTATAGGTTTGCAACTTTAAAAACATAAAGAAAATATTTCAACGAAAAGTGTTGCAGCTTTAATTAACACATACAATGCAATTGTTCCAAAAAAAACATATAACTTCATTATCTATCTATTATCTTAGTATTTGAAGGTCCAAAGAAGCCACCACGTTCGCTCTCGAGGCCACGAAATTACCACGTTAATCAGAAAAAAGAAAAGCTATGAGCCGTTGGATTTTATGAAGATTTGACGGCATAGATTAATTGTCAAATAAGAATTAATTCGGAATATAAAAGAAAAGATCTACACCGTTAATTGTTATGAACCTTGAACGCTCTGCATTAATTCGTAATAAAAAATAAAAGAAAGTCAGAGTCCATATCAAACACAAGAGCTAAAATTCAGTTTTGATCTGTGACGGGTTCAATCTAAGAGTCCTGTGCATCTAGAGAGCCCTCAGGAATCAACGAGACCAACATGATTGATCTGCTGCCCCTAGCCGTCATCGGCATCAACAAGGCCGACATGCTTCATCTGCTGCCCCTAGCCACCGTCGGCGACGCAAACATGCTCGATCGGCATCCCACCGGGCGCCATCGCAGCGCATAGTCGTCGCACACCATTGTGCAACCTTCGTCAAAGGGTGCCAGCGCAGCGTGCAGGCGCAAGGCAAGATCAGCAGCTGATGGGCAAGCAAGAGCGGCAAGTAGTAGAAAAAATAGAAGACAACTGATCTATTTTTCCCCGCCACGTCGCTGCGAACAACTGAGCTAGCTCGCTGTTGGTCCCCGTGACATAGGGCGACAGGCAATGATCTGGGTGAGGGTGGTTCCGGAGGAGTTTTGCCCGTTTAGACGTCACTGTCATTGTGATCAGGTGAAGCACCTCCATCGTAATTCATCTCCAAGCATCATGATATGCAGAGCGTCGCCTTCATAGCCTGCAGAATGAAACTGTTGTCGTCCCGCCACAACCGTCTTCTTGCTTTTTTTCTTTAAGGTATGCATGATGTGGTGTTTTAGTATACTGTGCACGAGAAGCATCAATGAAATCGCTTCTCGCGTTGGTTTGCTTCAGCTGCTGCTGGTCAATGGTCATATGGACTCGATTTGCATCCTCGACATCTACTGGTTTTGCTGTAGCAAAATGGATGAATGATGGTTCATCTGCTAGCTGGATAGCATGCATGCTGCAGGAGGGAATCTACAAAGCTTTCGATGATTCAAGATAGTGTCTTGGTGACGCGTTGCAGAGTTGGAGGCTTTCAGTTTGTGTCAACAGGAGAAGGAGCATAGGAGTAGTAAAACAAGGATGAAACAGAGCACCACACATGGCTAACAAGAGAGTGAACTAGAGCTTGGAGAAGACAGAGTTGGAGGCTTTCAGGCCGGGCCAGCATGGAAGTGAACTAGAGCTTGGAGAAGCAGTCGTGGAGTGTGCCTGGGCGAGAGCTTAGCTAAAACATCTATTGAGATGCCCTTGGTGGTGTCTTGTGTAGATTTGGTCAAGTCAACAGAAGACCGATAATTGTTATCGCTGGTAGGCAGCTCAGAGACGTGGCCCTTCATTTTTTTTTCTTTTACCAGTCCTAAATTTCAAACAAGCTGCAGAGACACTGCACTAATATACATTGTAACACAGGAAGTGCATTACAATACCAGTCAGAATCGAGCTGCACTTCGTGATCTTCCTAATCTACCGGAGAGCCAAAAGGGAGACAGGAAAGAAAGAATCAAAGAAGTAACAAAAGTTGGTTCGGAAACAAGTAACAAAATACCAGCTCTTGAGTTTTTTTTAGATAATGAACCAGCTCTTGAGTTGCTTCGATTGATGTATGCTAATATTTCCTTATTCACTCAAACAAAATTATTTCACAGTTAACAAGAGAGATGGCGAAATGGTGTAGCCATGGAGTGAAAACAATCAACGCGAGCTTGGTCTGCACAAACTGGCAAGGGCATAGTAATTTAGTTGTTTTTTATATAAATGTTCACATTTTATTATATTAACAACCAATACAATTGGTCTTAAAGAGAGATGAAAAAGGGTACATTGTAGCATGTGCAAAAGGAGTGCATGTAACACGTCGATAGACATGCACACATGAAAGCCACGTATTGAGAACTGTAAAATGATGCAGTCGGATACCTCAATCGCAACAGGTATCAACTATAATGGACTGTAAGGTGACCGGGCGAAAGGCCTCAACTATGGAGGTTGAAGGTGATAGCGAGATGGCGCATGCAGTGGATGAGGTGGAGGTTGTAATAGAAAAACGATAAGGTGTATTTTAGAAATTCTTCGACGGATCCTTATTGGCGACCATGATGGCAAGCTTGAAAAAGACTAGGAACTCGAAGTCGGCGAACGTGAGGAACAACAATAGGGGAGGAACCCCTACAACTAAACTCAATCAAACTAAATACTAACCTAAACTACAACTGGGATGGCTCCTCTTTGGTCGCCGGCCTCCAACGAGGGCACCGGAGGCAATGTGGGAGGGGATTGGGGGATCTAGGTCAGGGAAGCTCAATGGTAGTTTTGTCCGAGAGCGATAGGGAAGAAAGGGGAAGGCCGAAGATAGGGGGAATTCATGTGTTTGTGTAGTACTAACTGAAGAGGCACATGAGATGTTTGATGAATATATTAGAAAAACGACAACATACTAACATCAACGAGTGACATAACAAAGATGTCGTTCTGCATGACGAGGATATGCAGACTTGAATCAAAATAGCAAAAACGTGTTATGAATCTTTGTACGATAAATTGAACATGCCCTTATGAACAGTTGACTACATATCTTTTAATTTATGTGAATCTACTGAAATCAATATAACAAAAAAAAGATATAACATGTCTAGCCGCGCTATTTGCGCGGGCCACCTTGCTAGTTATATATATTTCTTTAGCTAAGAGTTTTCATATTTTATACATTTATTTAGCACGAGCAGGTCATGGTGATGACTAGTCCTTGTAGAGACAGATCGATCTTTCTACATCCATGGGCAGGTTCAGCTCACCGGCGCCCACAACCCATTTGGTCGTGGTCCAGAAAGATGAAATTCGACACGCTAGACTTTAAGTCTGCCTTTCCGAGCAAGTTTTATGTCTTTTTAGAGACAAGTTGCAAGAACGTACAGATGAGCTCGAGATACTCATTGTTCGGGACCAGATTGATGCGATTGCATGACGGTCATCCGACGAGTAGTACAAAACCCAACCCCATGGATATTCAAAGCTCCATGGCCAGTACTGGCCAGCAGGTCCTGGTCCAAGAAAGGAGGATAGAGAGAAAGGGACGCCCAAGTGGAGGCATGGCAATACCAGTCGCAAGTTGCTTGCGCCTTTGCTGCAGTGTAGTACTCACCAACAGTGGGGCACGCACGCTTTTCTTGCCTTTAGATGATCGATGACTGATGCTGTCGTTGATATACTATATTGTTACAAAATATATTTAGAGATCGAGAGGATGAATGGATGATGCATCGATCTCCAGCGGCGAAACCCGACGAGGAGGATGACGACGCGCGCGAGGGGGATGCATGCAGGTTGGTGACCCTCCCGTCGTGGCGTCCGTGCAAGTTGCGTGGAAGGGAATGATCCATCCAATGCAAGGGCGCGGATCAGCCGATCGAGCATGGGCGCGGGAGATTATGGATTGATTTGGGAGCTAGTTAGTAGCTCAACTGCGCACTGGCTCGGCTGGCGGATGCATTGCATGTACGTACCGGCCATCTGCTCAACGGGGGATCCTGATTCCTGACCGGTTTCGATGAGCGAATTGTCATTTTTTTTTTCCCATATGCGCATGTTATCGCAATAATTAATGTTCAAGTGGCGTCTGCGGCCAGAAGGTGGCCATCTACGTATCCAGTCTCGCACGGCCGTGGTTGGTTCCTCTTCCTCCTCCTCCTGTACGTACACTACCGCCCAGCAGAACCAGAAGATATGATACACTATAGTTTTTGTCCAGCTGAAAAACTAGCTAGTAGTCATCATCCGCTGGCGCGGTAGTTTACGTACGTACGTCTGCTGGGCAAATAATATCCATCACAGAGAGAGAGAGCGAGAGGAATCAGTCTTCCATTTTTGCAGGTGGCTTCGCTGAAGAGTAAAACCCAGATACAGGCCATCGTGTTGTCTCGTACGTGGCCGGCACCGAAAACGACCTACACGAGATGAGGAAAATAAAGTCCAAGGAAACGCGCGCAGCACGTACGGCAAAAACCACCCGGAAAGCGAAGCCAAGTTCATTGCACTTCGACCAGCACGACAAACGCATATGCATCTAACCCGGCTCCGCGCGCACCACTTGCCCGTGCCCACCGATCGACAGAGACGAGTCCAGCAGTTTCTCAGCTGCTACCTTGTTCCCTGCTTGAAATCAGTCTCTCTCTTACAAGTGATCCATGAGTATATTAGCTACAAGTAGATATGTGCTGCACAAAACAACAAGGCGACGAAGTTTGCCCATATCAAGGTTACCCAAGATACTTCTATTTATTAGCTCGATCAGGTCGGGGAGTGGCTCCCCGCCTAGTCCTTGTACAGGTCGATCTTTCTGCATCCACGGGCAGGTTCAGCTCACCGGCGGCGCCCAGTTGGTCGTGGTCCAGAAAAAATGAAATTCGACACGCTAGACTTTAAGCCTGCCTTTCCGAGCAAGTTTTATGTCGATCATTCTGGGAGACAGCAAGTTGCAAGAACTGACGAGCTCAAGATGCGATTGCATGCCGGTCCATCCCACGAGTAGTACAAAACCAACCCCATGGATATTCAAAGCTCCATGGCTGGCCAGGTCCTGGTCCAAGAAAGGAGGGTAGAGAGAAAGGGACGCCCAAGTGGAGGCATGGCAGGAAAAATGCATGCCCAGCCGCAAGTTGCTTGCGACGAGGATGCTGCAGTGTAGTAGAATGACGCACCAACAGTGATGCACGCACGCTTTTCTTGCTGGTAGATGATCGATGCAGTAGTACTGTCGTTGTTACTACAGAACATATAAAAATTATTAGAGAGGATGAATGGATGATCGATGCATCGATCTCCAGCGGCGAAACCCAGCTATGACATTGCATGACAACGCGATCGAGGGGGATGGATGCATCTGCGATGGACGCCCGAGCGCGCGTAAGTCCAGCTAGCTGTGCCCTACCGGAAAACGGCTTTTTCCGAGTGCCGACCAATTTGCTGAGTGTATTTTACCGGACACTCAGCAACAAAGCCTTTTGTCGAGCACATAGCAAAATACACTCGGCAACTAAAAGACACTCGGCAAACGAGCGTTTGCCGAGTGTCGTTGACTAAGAATACTCGGCAAAACCGCACTCGACAAAAACGGTCTTTTGCCAAGTGTCCTGCATGTCGACACTCAAAGCGCACGCACGTAGGGCACGCGCCAGAGCCGTTAGAGGGGACGGCGCCGGCCCTCTTTGCCGAGTGTCTCGGCAAAAACCCTATTTGCCGAGTGCCACCAAAGGCACTCGGCAAAATTTGTTTTTTTTTTTTCACATTCTGCAAACTAAAATTTGTTTCTTACCTCCATACACTTCATTATACTTTGCAAGCTTCATGACCATTGGAGTTCGGAAACCCCAAAGGTATGAATGTTTTGGTGATTGGGTGACCGTATTGATGTGACTAACATTTCCATGTAGGATATTCAAATGGTCATGTCAATGAAGCGTCGTCTCACATACTCTATCTATCGACGACTTGGTGATTGGTTGCCTCGACAATTCGGATCGAGAACTTGATGGAGTCAAGGTTGAAGATGGATCAAGGCTAAGGACATGATAGACCAAGCAAGTGTTGGCTTGGTAGATGTTAGCTTGTGTTCATAGGAAAAACCGGACTATCAAGAGGGATCGAATTGGTTCTCTTAGCGCACACTAGGTTAGAGATCATATGGATGCATAGTGAGTCTCTCGAGGGCTAGGGTGGCTGAAGAGAAGAGGAGGAACTAAGAATGAAGAAGTTGGAAGCAAGGATCAAGAGTGGATCAATTTTTCAGCTTATCCGGTAGAGACCGGACAGTACGGTCCTAGGGACCGTATGGTACGGTCTTCATTGAAGATCCAGACAGAGAAGTGAAGTCTCGGGATGCTGAGAAAATGAAGACCGGACAATGGGATCGTATGGTACGGTCAAGGAGACCGGACAGTACGGTCATCAGAGGATTTCCAGACAGAGAAGTTGAAGTTTCTGGAAGTGGAAGAAATGAAGACCGGACAATCGACCGGATGGTACGGTCCTAGGGACCGGACAGTACGGTCTTCATTGGAGATGAAGAAGAAGATGGAGATGCGCCTGGAAATAGAGACCGGACAGTACGGTCTGGAAGAGACCGGACAGTACGGTCCTATTGTACGGTCTCTAGTTTCGCAGGGCACTTTTGGGCAACGGCTAGTTTTGGGTTGGTAGCATATATATAGTTGGTTGCCGCCCCTTGAGGGGTCTCTTGGCCATTGTTGGAGTGCAGGAAACTCAGAGGAAGTCAAGAGCAAGAGAGAGAGGCACTTGTGAAGGATTTGGAGTGATCCTAGTGCTTGAGAGAGTAGCAATTGCATCCACTTGATCTCTAGGCTAGTGTGAGCTTGAGAGAGTCACTTCGGTTTGTTACTCTTGGTCTATGGCAAGGCCTAGACCGGTTAGGCGTCGGTGTTGAGCTGTCCAAGGAGATTGTGGAAGCTAATACAAGTTTGTACACGGTCTTGGAGCTTCCCGTGCGAAAGAAGCATCACTAGTGGAGCGCCCTTTGGCACGCATCACGTGCGGAGCCTTACCTCCGGAAGAGTACCCGGGATCGAGCCCGGCGGGACGTGCCCGCGACTTCACTCGGAGGGTGAAGTGTGCTCTAGGAGGGATCGCCATCGAGCGGAGGGACGGGGTCGAGACTCCGGCGGGAGTGACCCAACGTGGAGTAGGGGAAGGCGCCATCCTTCCGAGACCACGGGAAAAATCATGAGCATTCCTATCCTTATCTCCTTTACTTACTAGCATTTACGTTTCCGCATTTACCTTATGTGCTAGTAGAATTGCATGATAGGTTGTCTCTTTACTACTTGGTAGAATTGCTTGTTAGGGTGTTGCTTGTTGCATAGACTAGATTGTGTGCGCGCATCGCTTGCTTTTGTTATCACCATATCTAGTCTTGCTAGCTTCACGCCTAAAGTACGTTTGGAAGAAATTGTTGACACACCGATTCACCCCCCCCCCTCTCGGTGCCCTTGATCCTTTCAAGTGGTATCAGAGCCTCGTTGCTCAAATAGGGCTTAACCGCCTTGAGTAGGGATGCCGAGAGATCATGGGCCGCCCCCGTTCGATGGGACCGACTATGCCTATTGGAAAGCTCGCATGCAAGCTTACCTCGAGGCTCTCGACCCTATCGCATGGGAGGTGACAAGTTCCGGTGTCTCTCTAAGGACTCCCATTGGTACTCTTGATGTGAATCTCGCAAAGGCAAATGATAAAGCTAAAAATGCCTTGTTTGAAGCTATCACTAAAGAGGTCTTTGCTCGAGTCAAGTCCGCGGGTACCGCTCATGAAGTATGGACACAAATTCAACAAATTCATGAGGGTTCCACGGACGTGAAAGAGGAAAGATACTATGTGCTAAAGAACAAATATGATGACTTTGCCATGTCTTCAAATGAGCTAATCAATGACGCTTACTCTCGCTTGAATGTGCTTGTAGAGGATATCAACTCGCTCGGTGTGAAGGAGAAGATTGATGAAGGCGACCTTGTGCGGAAGATCTTGAGGATTCTCCCAAGGGAGAAATATGGAGCACTCATCACATGTCTCTTCAACACCGACATGCGAGACCTCTCCACCCACAAGCTACTTGGGAAGATCACCGCCTTCGAGAGCTACAACCTCGACAAGAAGCTTGATGAGAAGCCCTCCAAGAATCTTGCTTTTGCATCCGAGGGGTCAAGCAAGAAGATGAAGAAGGTGGTGACTCAAGATTCAAGTGATGAAGAGCTTGAAGAAGACGTTGAAGACTTGTTGCAACTTCATCCTAATGATCTAGCACTCCTCATGAAGAGAAGCAACTTCTTCAAGAGAAGATTCATCAACAAGAAAGATGCCGAGTGCTACAATTGTGGGGAGAAGGGTCACTTTGCCAAGGAATGCCTGAAGCCAATCAAGAAGAACAAGAAGAAGACTCAAGAGTCGAGCGATGATGAAGAAGAAGACCCTAGAAGCAAGTACAAGGCAAGGAAGAGGTTTGTCAAGAAGGAAAGCTCTAGAGGCAAAGACAAGAGAAGATCATCTCGCAAGGGTCTCTTTGTTGGAGAGTGGGTCACGGATGATGATAGTGAAGAAGAAGAAAGTGATGACTCATCCTCCAAAGGAAAGAAGATGGCCGGCATTGCTCTCACCAACATCTCCGAGACTCTACCTCCACCACCTACTTGCTTGATGGCCAAAGATGATGATAGTAGTGAAGATGAGAAGAGCGAGTCCGATGAAGAGTTTGGTGAGGAGGATAAGCCCACATATGAGGAACTCTTGGATAGCATTCTCCTAACCGGCAAGATGATCAAGAAGAGGGACAAGACCATTGATCGGTTGGAGAAGGAACATGAAGTGGCCGCTTTCCGAGTTCGTCAACTTGAGGGTGAACTTAGGGACTTATCCATCTCCCACAAGGCTCTTGATGAGGACTATGACAAGCTTGAGGAAGACCACATGAAGCTCAAGGAGAAGTCCAAGTTACTAGAGGATGAGATCAAGCACCTTTCCACTTCGCTCATGACCTTGGATGAAAGCTATGACAAGCTCAAAGTTGATCACAAGAGGCTCAACGACAAGTTCAAGGTTCTTGAGGGAGAACATCAATCCATCCTCGAAAAGTGTAACACTTCTTCTTCTAGTTCATCTATTTCCGATTCTTCATATATTACTTGTGATGGACTAACTCCCTCTCTTGAGAGCATCTCTCTTGATGAGAAAATCTTGAAGGAATATCATCAACTCAAGGAGGAGAGAGCTTCGGTGATGGACGGCTTCGAGAGGCTCACAAGGGGAAGGACCATTCATAAGGAGATACTTAGTCGGAACCTTGTGAACAACCCCGGGCACAAGGGACTCGGCTCCTACCCCTCCGCCATCAACCTCATCGGCAAGGACGAGGACATTCCACCTTGGGTAGTTCCCCTCATGGCGGATGACTACTATTGTGAGAAGTGTTGCTGTGACGGGCACACTAGCAAGAATTGTCCCAAGGTGAGAAGTTCCAAAGTTTTGCCTAACGCTAACTTGTTCCATGGAAATACACACTACAAGCTCTTTAGGGACAAGAAAGGCAAGGTGAAGGCAAAGGCTCTTGGATCATCCGACAAGAGGAGGATGATGAGGAAGATTTGGGTGCCCAAATGCATAGTTGACCTTGAGAGGCCAACCAAGTGCGAGTGGGCTCCCAAGACCAAGACCTAGAAGGGTGATGGTGGTGGACCGTGCGCCGAAATGTCAACTCATGAACGTCCACCACAAGCTTCGAGTGCTTCATCGACAAATCTACTCTTCAAGGAGGTAACTTGTATCATAGTAGTTTCTTTTCTTGCATTGCTTGCATGGTAGCTAGGTGCTCCTTTGTGAACTAGTATGTTTGCATTCATGCATATGTAAATAACTAAAAGAAAAGAACAAAAAAAATTAGTTCAAGGTCTAACTTTCTCAAGATAGCTATGAGTATGGGGGATGTTTGAGTTGGTGGACCGACGGGCTCAAGGCAAGGTTTGGCTCATAGTGAGTAAGCTTGAGAGAGGCTCAAACTTGACCTTGAGTAGGTTTCCTTTATGCGTTGTCTTAACTTTGCTTGCATATCACATGGCATGTTGAAATTCCCCTTGCATTTGTATGATATGCTTGTCTCATGCATTGCATATAGGAAATCACAAAGGAGTGGTCACACTATGAGGAAGTGCTTCATTGGCAATATGAACTCACATCTCATAGAAGTGTGACGAAAGAAAAGAATTGTGCTTCATGCCCATTGAGTCTTGCTAAATGATCCTCAAGGTTAAATCTACTTGCACGGATCATAGGCAAAGGGCTCATACATACCCCTCCTTTGGTTTTATCTCTTTTGGTTCTTATTGGTTGCTTCTTATTTGCCGATTGAAAAATTACTATAAGCCTATGCGCAACCTATATTGGTCTATTTTCAAAGGAGCGTTTGAGAGTTCCCCTTCTAGTCCATGTTTGGTGTTCTTGGTTCTTGTGTGAGAAACTTGGACTTAGAAGGAAATTCCTTGAAAATCAGCTTTTCTGGACTGGACCGTACAATACGGTCAAAGGGACCGTACAATACGGTGTGCTTTTGCACGAGATCCTTCGAAATCTGAGGCAGAAAGGAGACCGGACAATACGGTCCTGCAGACCGTACAATGCGGTCTCTATAGATTAACTGTCAGGGTTCCAAAGGAGACCGTACAATACGATCCCTATGACCGTACCATACGGTCTGGTTAACTTCATCGCGAGATCGCATTCAATCTCATCCGTTGTTTCCGATGTCGCTCAATCCTGACCGTCCATTCGAATTAAAGGTAATTCTAACGGGATTTCCGGCGTGTTACTGTGCTTCCTCACCAAATCACCGCCGCCGTTTCGCCGCACGCTCCCGCCTCGCCGCTTCCCGCACGCGCCGCGCCGCCGTACGCCTCGCCGCCGCCGTCGTGCTCACCGCCGACGTGCACCACCACCGCAGTCACGCGCCGCCGCCTGTTCCACTCCACCGCGCCCGCACGCACCGCGAACCCTAGCGCCGCGCCGCCGCACCTCGCCGAGCCGCCGCCGCTCCACCTCGCCTGCGCGCGCCGCCTGCCGGAGCTGGAGACGAGGACGAGGACCTCGCTGAGCTCTGCGCCGAGGAGCACCTCCATTCCACGCGCGTGATTTCGAGCTGGTGTTTCTTCCACCTCGCGCGACGAGCTCCTATTCCCGGCGCTTCATCGAGCCCGAGCCTTTCTTTCCGACGATCGCCGTCGATTGATTGCTCTGGTGAGCTCCTGATTCCACAAATTGCACAATAGCCTCGTTCGGACTCCGTTTCTAGGGTTTGAGCCATTCAATTCCTTCATCGTTGAAAATCCCTAGAAAAATCGAACCTTTTTGCGACTTGGCATGCATTGCTATCTATTGCCTCGCATTTAGGTAAATTGGTATACCATTGTCATAGTGTTCGAGTATTGCACTTCATCTATCTATGACATGTTGGTAGTTGATCGCTTTGTGTCGATTTTCGATTCCATACCATACACTAGCTCGACACTTAGTTCATTCCTTAATTAGTGTCGTATTTCGATGTTGCATATCTAGTATGACACTAGTTGATCTCCACCCATAATCGACAATGGCGTAGTTCCACTTTGCATATTTGCCGGCATTGTGTCCTTTACTTCTGCGCTAGGACTTCATCTAGATTTACGCGCTTACCTACGATTCTTGCTTGTAGATTATAGTAGGTTATTCTATACTCATATACCCTGTCTATTCCTATCGTACAGTGGCAGTTGTCAGCAGGCAGTGGGCAGTTGACAGCAGAGCAGAGACAGTGGACGGATTGAGGGCCAAGCCCTTAGTCCTATCTTTGGCAGTCAGCCGTCAGTGGACGGGTTGGTGAGCCAAGCTCACTCGCCCTATCTTGTCTGCAGCCCAGTCAGCAGCTATGGCAGGTTCTGGCAGAGGCAGAGGCAGGGGCAGAGGTGACCGTGATAAGGGCAAGGCCAAGGCTCCAGATCCACAGCCGAAGAGGAAGAAGCAGAGGACAGGTGACCCGGAGTGGGATCAGGCCCTCAGGGCAGCTGAGGTTGACCTACCCACTGGCAGAAACACAGGGTTCCGGATCAGGGACCCACCTGCTGGAGGACAGGGGGAGACTCCCAGGAGGTCTTCCAGAGCTAGAGCTACAGTGCAGCGGACTCCGTCCACCCGCGGGGTTGGTACGTCGAGGACCGCGCAGGAGCAGCAGGCTCAGTCAGAGGAGGAGGAGAGCTCTTCCAGCTCCCGTGACGAGGTCACAGAGGGTGACAGGCAGAGGATGGCTGCCAAGTTCTGTGCACTCGACAGGACTGCTTCGCTCAGGGACGTACTTGCTGAGGACGCTCTCAGGCTTCCAGGCCCCGTCCTCAAGAAGTTCAGGAGAGTCTCCGAGGAGACCTGGGTACCTGCCAGGAGAGACCCACAGGCAGGAGGTCGGTTCTGGACTTTGCTTCAGCAGAGGATTGCAGCTGGACTGAGGAGTAGACTGCGTACTGGTGGAGCTGATAAGCTCTTTGTCACTCACCAGCACTGCAGCATACAGGCTGCTAGCAGAGGTGCCGGGACAGACTTCACACAGCACTTGTCCTATATCCCGGGCCTCGAGGAGATCATCACCACACAGATGAGATGGGACTACGATATAGTGATGGACTTCTACGCTTCCTTGTGGATTGCTCAGGATCGCTCAGCGATATGGTTCATGCTCAGAGGGCAGCCCCACAGAGTGACGAGGGAGGACCTCGTAGCGGCCCTTGAGACTATTCAGTACGAGACCAGGGTGTTCTCTCTTGCTCACCCAGGGATGGAGCCTCCCCGCAGACCTCTTGGGGGACACCTACCGTCAGACGAGGATATGAGCATTGCTTTCCCTCCACCTCACCCGGAGAACTACAGCCGAGCTCACACCAGACTTACTCACGAGGGCAGAGTTCTCAGGAGCATTCTTAGCAAGACCATTGTGCCGAGGAGTGGATACAGGGATCAGTTTTCTATACTCTTACAGTGGGTCGTCATGCTGATACTGAGGCACAGAGGTTTTGACCTGGTGGATCTTATTCTGAGCCAGATGGAGGACGTTATTGCAGAGAGCATAGCTGCTAGACACTTAGCTTTCGCTCCACTGATTTGCTATATTCTGAGGAGGCTACAGTTGTTGTCTCAGGAGGACTACGATGAGTTGCCCAAGAAGACTACAGCGTACACTCCCTTACCTGCCTCCGACAGACGGGTTGCTACCCGGGAGCCAGCTTCGCAGGGGAGTTCTTCACAGGGCCTAGGTGACACAGCTACCGAGACAGAGCAGCATATTCACACTGGTAGCCAGATGGAGTCCATTCCTGAGGACGTGACTCCGGACTCTAGAGCAGGACCTTCAGGCTCAGCTACAGCTCCAGCTCAGACAGATTCAGTACTACGTGCAGAGCTTGCAGCTATCCGTAGAGAGCTCCAGAGTCAGCGAGAGGATAGGGAGAGAGACCGACAGATGCTAGACAGCGTGGTTCTCACTCAGAGAGAGATGGCCTCTGGCTTGTCGTCGCTGTTCACAGGCTTTGATGCGATTGCTCAGACACTACGCCTCTTTGGACAGGCATTGCCAGGCCTCCCGTCGTTCGCTCCTCTCACCTTCCCAGGTGTGCTGCCACCAGATACAGTACAGTTTCAGCAGCTACAGCAGCAGCAGCAGCAGTTTGCCCAGGCACAGGTGTTGGCGGTCGTTAAACCATGTTTTGACCGCCACCCTACCGGTAAATAAATACATAACACCAAGATTTTATGCATAGTAGATAGGAATAATGCTACTCCACAAGTTTTGGTGGATATTTGGATGCAGGAGTGAATAATGGAGAAAAGTGGGCCCAGTCAGGGAAATTCCCTGGCCGGCCGGCCCCACCCTAGGCCGGCCGGCCCCACCTGGTGGCCACAGGCCCCAGGCTTTCTCCAGTGGGCTGGAAAATAATCCTCAACGTGCAATTCAAGCCCAGCTCGGCAGGATTCCACCGACGTTCTAGAAGGTGGGCTATTTGGGCCTTTACTTGGCCCTCAATCCAATTCTGCCGACCCCACGAAGTAGCCGACCTTCGGACCGCCATCAGGAGAGGATCTGGAGCGTTCAGGCAAAAGACGGTGGCCAACCGACCGAACGGACGGCCGGCCAGCCACCCCCCTAGGCCGGCCGGCCGACTTTGTCGGCGCCGCCTCTCCAAAGTCGGCCAGGCTGCTTCCACCGCCTTCACAAGCTATAAAAGGGACCCCTCGGCCTCCGAATCAATTGGCACCATCACACTTCATCCAAGTGTTCATTAGTTTAGTTGAGTAGTAGCTTTGGGAGTTAGAGTAGAGTAGAGTAGAGTGAGAGCTCTCTCGGGCTTCCGGAGTATTCTCGGAGTTCGGTATAGTTCTTTGTATCTTACTCTTGAGATATTATTTTATTTATTATATAATTAGTTTTATCTTTATTTATTTCTTTTAGTAATTCTTTTCTATTTAGTTTATTTATTCGTTAAGTAAGTGCTCGTAGAAGTCTTGTTGTGGGATTCGTGATTGTTGGAATAGCGAGTACGAGAGAGTGCCGTCGTCGGAGATGACGTCGTGTGAAATCTGTGCTTGTTCATTCTTAGATAGGACTGCTCCGTTGATCAAGAGTAGCTCCTCTAGGCGGGTTGTAAGCGTGGCGCTTAGATCTTGGCCTATGCACGTTTGGCACCCAACCCCACGGAGGATGGTAGCCGCGAGTGTATGTGACAGCTGCACCGGTCTCTGTAATCCACCACGTCCGGGTTGGACTCAGCAGGGTCTTATTATAGCGGATGGATCCCCAGGGTGAACTAGCAGCATCGGTTGCCCTGGCACTTCCGTGCCCCGAAACGACATGACTTGTATGTGTATGAGCTTAGTTAGAGTAAATAACCTTTGTAGAATTGACTGCTAGAAAAGTAAATAATAGATAAACATACAGGTAGCCTTAACTCTATCTCGTTGCTCTCCCAAATGTATACTACGATTTATTTTATTACCTTGGATTTGAGGATGTGTGTGCCACCCATATTTATCATGCCTATCTTACCCCCGTCTCAAGTATAGTTGATACATTATTTCTTTCTCCAAATTATCCAATGCATAGCTATTATTCAGCTTCCTTTTACTCTACTTCCCTGCGGAAATATAAATACGATAACCCTGGAATACTCCAAGGTGAAATGCTACAATGGTGATCCGTGCGCTTGCGGAATTAATGAATTTAATTTTATCGCATAAGAACCGCCAACAACAGGCAGGACAGTCAGCCAGCCAGGGACAGTACTTCAGTTCCTTACTCACGGCCCCCATCTCACCTTCTGATGCACCTACGGTGGGGCCGTCGTCGTCCACGTTTGCTGGTTTGGCAGGAGAGGCAGGACCTTCACACCAGTACCGTTCTTCACCAGGCCTCTCCATGACACCGTCAGCGCTTCTTGCTTCTACAGCTCCGAGTTTCTCACCGCTTCAGCTGACGAGTCCTTTCTTCGTGTCACCACTGCCAGCTCGGACCCTCGACTTTGACATAGTAGCACAGACCGTCTCAGTACAGACAGACTCAGTGCTTACAGCTTCACAGGCAGAGGTCGTGACTACTACACCTGAGACAACAGCAGTGGATCTCACAGACTTCGGGTACACCCGTGAGGAGGTAGATGAGGCTCTCGCTACAGCACAGGATTCACCTTCCAGGGCAGCCTCACCTACTGGCAGTTTCTCCTGGACCCCCAGTCGCTCACCCACTCCTTCAGTCCACTCAGCGTCAGACTCAGAGGCAGTTGAGTACGCGACGCAGCTTGAGCAGACTCTTCTACAGACAGACTCTCCTGGGTTTGCCTACAGACAGCTTGTGCCGTACACTCCACTCTTCCAGCAGCAGGAGTCTTTGGAGATGCCGCGGACTTGGACTTGGACACCTCCAGTGCCACCTTCTCAGCAGCAGCAGGACAGTGCTCAGCCTACCAGCTCTTCAGCACCTGCTGCCACTGCACCTCCTCCAGCCTCCGACGCGTAGGACAGCTGTTTTTCTCTTTTCCTTCTTTCTCTTTTTGGTCATTGGTGCCAAAGGGGGAGAGAGTTAGAGAGATCTTGTATAGGTTTAGGGGGAGTAGCAGAGTGATCTTGTGTCCAGAGGGAGTGTGAGACAGTTTTTGTCCAGGGGGAGACCTTTTGTGACTTCATTTGTATATTCTTTTGGTACTTCGTGGTTCTTGTTGAGCTTGATTTGTTTTTGCTGGTGTTTAGCTCATCAAGAATACACTTGGTTTCGCTTCATACATTTGCTCGTTATCTATATATCTTGTATATTGCTCTGGCATATTGCTCTGAGTTTGTGTACGTTTACCTGGATGCGCTTATTTATATCTATCTTGCCAGGTTTCCTCTTTCTGTGTTGATATGTGCACTCACTTGCTTTTGCAGGAATATCTTATAATCTTATCATCACAGAGTTGTGGTCATAGCTCATGCTGTTATTCCATATATATCACCAATGTGCTCTAACTCTATTTTGCAGGTGATACCTTTTGAGCTATGACTACCTTGTTCTCCGTTTTACTTGTTCTTCATGCATACCTAAATCTTCTCGATCACTCTTGCGCTTTACATTCTCTATCTTTTGATATTTTTTGATATATGTTGTCACCAATCACCAAAAAGGGGGAGATTGTAAGCTTCATGACCATTGGAGTTCGGAAACCCCAAAGGTATGAATGTTTTGGTGATTGGGTGACCGTATTGATGTGACTAACATTTCCATGTAGGATATTCAAATGGTCATGTCAATGAAGCGTCGTCTCACATACTCTATCTATCGACGACTTGGTGATTGGTTGCCTCGACAATTCGGATCGAGAACTTGATGGAGTCAAGGTTGAAGATGGATCAAGGCTAAGGACATGATAGACCAAGCAAGTGTTGGCTTGGTAGATGTTAGCTTGTGTTCATAGGAAAAACCGGACTATCAAGAGGGATCGAATTGGTTCTCTTAGCGCACACTAGGTTAGAGATCATATGGATGCATAGTGAGTCTCTCGAGGGCTAGGGTGGCTGAAGAGAAGAGGAGGAACCAAGAATGAAGAAGTTGGAAGCAAGGATCAAGAGTGGATCAAGTTTTCAGCTTATCCGGTAGAGACCGGACAGTACGGTCCTAGGGACCGTATGGTACGGTCTTCATTGAAGATCCAGACAGAGAAGTGAAGTCTCGGGATGCTGAGAAAATGAAGACCGGATAATGGGATCGCATGGTACGGTCAAGGAGACCGGACAGTACGGTCATCAGAGGATTTCCAGACAGAGAAGTTGAAGTTTCTGGAAGTGGAAGAAATGAAGACCGGACAATCGACCGGATGGTACGGTCCTAGGGACCGGACAGTACGGTCTTCATTGGAGATGAAGAAGAAGATGGAGATGCGCCTGGAAATAGAGACCGGACAGTACGGTCTGGAAGAGACCGGACAGTACGGTCCTATTGTACGGTCTCTAGTTTCGCAGGGCACTTTTGGGCAACGGCTAGTTTTGGGTTGGTAGCATATATATAGTTGGTTGCCGCCCCTTGAGGGGTCTCTTGGCCATTGTTGGAGTGCAGGAAACTCAGAGGAAGCCAAGAGCAAGAGAGAGAAGCACTTGTGAAGGATTTGGAGTGATCCTAGTGCTTGAGAGAGTAGCAATTGCATCCACTTGATCTCTAGGCTAGTGTGAGCTTGAGAGAGTCACTTCGGTTTGTTACTCTTGGTCTATGGCAAGGCCTAGACCGGTTAGGCGTCGGTGTTGAGCTGTCCAAGGAGATTGTGGAAGCTAGCACAAGTTTGTACACGGTCTTGGAGCTTCCCGTGCGAAAGAAGCATCACTAGTGGAGCGCCCTTTGGCACGCATCACGTGCGGAGCCTTACCTCCGGAAGAGTACCCGGGATCGAGCCCGGCGGGACGTGCCCGCGACTTCACTCGGAGGGTGAAGTGTGCTCTAGGAGGGATCGCCATCGAGCGGAGGGACGGGGTCGAGACTCCGGCGGGAGTGACCCAACGTGGAGTAGGGGAAGGCGCCATCCTTCCGAGACCACGGGAAAAATCATGAGCATTCCTATCCTTATCTCCTTTACTTACTAGCATTTACGTTTCCGTATTTACCTTATGTGCTAGTAGAATTGCATGATAGGTTGTCTCTTTACTACTTGGTAGAATTGCTTGTTAGGGTGTTGCTTGTTCCATAGACTAGATTGAGTGCGCGCATCGCTTGCTTTTGTTATCACCATATCTAGTCTTGCTAGCTTCACGCCTAAAGTACGTTTGGGAGAAATTGTTGACACACCGATTCACCCCCCCCCCCCTCTCGGTCCGTTTGATAATTTTAGCTATTTATTTCTATTAATTCTATTTTTTGATGATAAGTGTTGGTCGTATGTACGCACCTACTTATATACCGCAAGAGCACGGTGTATAGTTGTAGTCTTTTTCCTCCAGAAGAGTATTCCAAGGTTTAATTGAAATCCACAGAGACCAATGGGAATTAAGGAGAATTATCAGTAAAAGAGTTAGCCAGGCTTTCTAGTGAGCGTGAGCGTGAGTTTTGGGAGAGTTGGGGGCTGTGCCGATCGGCGCAACTGGTGTGCCAGTCGGCACAGATGCTAAATTGTCTGAGTGTTGTTTGAACAGCCTAAGGAACCTGATTAAATCACTGGGTAAGTTAGCCTAAGTCTGCTAGTTGAGATCGTAACCAAAAAGCCTAATTAAATAGTATCGTAAACGGATTTTACTTGATTATTGATAACCGAAGATCGGTAGGAAGAAACCCCTTTCCGTTGAGCCCTGTCACGACCAATTCTCCTTAATCGGTGGCCGCTTCCCACTATACACATCATCTCAAGGATCTCGCGTATTTCAGCGCGTTGAGGTACAGAGACAATATGCAATTATGGCGCATTACAAGATCCGAAATACTATCCCAATCACCATGATCACGATAGCATCTAAACACTTAGCCGTCACTAAGCATAGGAACAAGTGCATGTAAGACCATAAAATCCAAGCAAACAAATAATCAAAACCATTCATCCACGTATTCAACCATACTTTGATAATACATAGTACAAGATACATCACCATCTAGTAGGCCTACCTTGATGGATCATCTCTTAGCACCAGCGGTTCTTGATCTAACAACTAGAGAACATGAATAACGGAGCAAGCCCCGGTGGCTCTAAACTTACTAGCTGTGTTGTCCCTGTGGCGGCGGATAACGAAACCCTAGAGTTTTTACAGGTTTTTATAGGGCTGTGCTTCGGAAAGGAAAAGGATCTCGGGAAGAGAGTCCTCGTGCCGACCGGCACAGATACCATGCTGATCGGCACACCTCGTGTCCAACTCGGTCTCACCCCTAAGTCGGTTCCAAAGTCCTGGGTAGCTTTCATGTGGGCCTTCCAAATCAGTTTTCTTCATTAGGTCTTGCATTGCTGTTTTAAATCTTCAGGTGTCTTTTATCTCTTCGTGACGATTATCTCCAAAGATTGGTTCGGATGACTTCCTTCTAGAATAAACTGAATGGTGGGCCAGCTTCGATCGCCCTGAAGTCCCTTGTGCCGGTCGGCACAATGCTGTGCCGGTCGGCACAGTAAGCCTTTTCTGCTGCTTTTTTTCTCTTCAGGTCCAGATCAGTTACAATGTCCAGAGTGTCGTCCTTTTCATCTGTTTCTGCAATAAATCTCCAGAACGACATATATACAAATATAGTGCTATTATCAAGGGTTAATGGCCTATAATGATGACATTTATGCTCTAAATAAGGCGCAGTTGGCATATAAAATGGTATACTAGAAATCGCTAACAATAAGTCCTAATTGAATTGGAGTGATTCGAATAATGGAATCGAGTGAATGAAAAATGACATTCATGTTGCTGAGTTCAACGTGAGGCCGTATCCATAAAATGAAATGAAATTTCGCGCATCTTGTACATGAAATATGAGTACGAGCGTGTGACCGAATTGTTTTAAATTATATAAAATACAAATAATGTCAGAAAATTGTGAGATTTGTCAGGACGTCACGATATCATACGGGGATGTTGTGATAAATAGTAGAGAAGGTTTCGCGCAAGTTGTCTCGGACGTTGTTTACAAAACGAGGAATCTCCGAAGAAGAGACATAGAGTTTAGAAAAATCATTAAGATATAGAGTCACATCGGTTTTTGAATTTGAGTTTGACTTCATACATATTTTTTATAGACAATACATCATATAAATAGACTCATTTCAAAATTTGGTAATTTTTTGAATTTGTTTGCTATTTATTAAATTTTTTTTGACATACCAGTTTTAAATATTGTCGAGTGTTGCACACCAAGACACTCGGCAAAGGCTGGTTTGCCGAGTGCCCTTGGGTGCAACACTCGGCAAATGCCTGAAAATTATCCGAGTGTAAAAAAAACTCGGAAAAAATCTTTGCACTCGGAAAACGTTGTCCACAAAACGGCTAAGTGCCGATGAGACGGATTTGCCGAGTGTCGTGGATCTCGACACTCGGCGTTTTGTGTTTTGTGGACTATTTGTGGACTTGTGAGCGTTTGTGGACTATTTGTGGACTTGTGAGCGTTTGTGGACTATGTGTGGACTTGTAAGCGTTTATGAACTATATGTGGACTTGTGAGCGCTTTGTGGATTATATGTGTATTATTTGTTGAATTGTGGACTATTTAAGCATTTGTGAACAATTTGATGATTTTCGGACGTGGATTTGGTTATCAATTGAATGTTGAATGTCATATATATTAACTGCCTGTGAGTTTGTCAAAAGAAATAGCGGAAAAAACTATTTAAAATGGTTCTGGAAAGAGCATTTGCCGAGTGTCTGTGCACAGACACTCGACAAAGCTTGAACTATTTGTCGAGTGTGAAAGCACAGACACTCAGCAAACAGTTCAAACTGTGCCGAGTGTTTGCGCTTAGACACTCGGCAAAGCTTTATCGAGTGTCAAACCTGACACTCAGTAAAGCCTTCTGCCGTCAGGCCGCCGTCTGTCCACTTTTTTCCCCGAGAGTCGTTTTTTGCACTCGGCAAGGTGTTTTCCGAGTACTCAACGAAAAACACTCGGCAAAGGCCGTCTTCACCGTGTATCCCGTCCCCGAGTGTGCTTTTTCGAGTATTACACTCGGCTGTCGAGTGTTTTAGGCGCGTTGCCGAGTGCCTAGACAAATCGGGGATTTCCCGTAGTGGTGGAGCAGGCACGCGCGCGGTTGGGATGGCGGCGAGGTCGGCATGCAGCAGGTTCTTGACCCTCCCGTTGTGGCGTCCGTGCAAGTTGCGTGTGGAAGGGATCGATCCATAGAATTGGATGAAGGGCGCGGTCTAGAGATGATGGCAGCTAGTAGCTAGCTCAACTGAACTGGCTGCAGGCGGATGCATTGCATGTACGTGCCCGTCTGCTCGACGGGAATCCTGACCGGTTTCGATGAGCGAATTGTTAAACAATTTCCATATGCGCATGTTGTCGCAATAATTTCCCAAGTGGCGAGGCGATCGATCGATCGAGCTGTTCGTTCTGCGGCCACAAGGTGACCAATTAATTAGTTAATCTACATATATCCAGCCTCGCATGCACGGCCGTGGTTTGGGTCCTCTTCCTCTTGTACGTACGCATACATTGTCGCTACCGCCCACTCGCCCACCAGCAGATAGTATATGACAAAACTACTTTTTGCGCAGCTGAAAAACTAGTCACCACATCATCTGCTACGTACTGAAAACATAAAGTCAGTCGGTCGTCTTCCATCATTCTCCCGAACGTGCACGGTGCTAGCTGAACGAAGAGTAAAACGCTGAATCTAGCGACAACGGATCTTGCGAGCCACTTGCGGCTGTCCCGTACGTATCCGGCCGGCAACGAAAACGGCTTACCTGCTCGCACGCACGCGACGAAGAAAAGGTCCGGTGAAATGCGTGCTGCATTCGCCAGGTTCATTGCACTCCGCCCATCGATCGGATCAATCTCGCCCGGACTGCGACATGGGACGTACTGCCGCCGATCGAGGATCGAGTCGACTCGACTCGTTCGTACGTGTGACTGGCCGGCCACCGAGCGAGTCCAAAGACGGACGACGCAGCTTCCATCATCTCAGCTGCTCGCTTGCCTCTCCAAATCGATCACTTGATCGCACAAGTTGAGGCGTCGCGAGCATGAACCATTGCCGCGTGAGCTGCTGATGAGAAAAGGTCGAACGGTCTCTGCGACTCGCGTTGCCATCTTGCTAACGCTATCGTCCGATCACGTCACGAAATGCTACGAAACTAGCTAGTAGTAATTGTGTTGGCCAAAGATATAGGTCAGGGTCAGTATTAATTAGATCGAGGAGGCCGTCACAGTCCGAATTTCTAGCCAACTGAAACTGATGTGTACTACTACATTGTGGCTGCTCTTTTCACGAGCTTCGATCCTCTGGACAACAACTTGCAGCTGGATTCAGTGTCCGGGCTTATAAATCCACATTTTTCAAGTATACTAGCCAGCATGTTGTTCACCATATGGCAATTTGTTGGTACGTGCAAATAATTTAACGGCTGTCTCGGTCGATCAGCTCCCGGATGCAATGTACATGGGTATAAAGTTCCGGTCCAACAAGGCCAAAAGAAAGATTGCAAAACCAAGTGGGCGCGTGGAGGTTATAGCCAGGGAAGTGAGCGATCGAGAGACGGACGGGACAAGGGTCAGTCGCACGTTGAGCTCAGCAAAGAGAGTGCAATTGGTCGTTTCCCGCTTTTTTAGATGGTTGATCTTCTGGTCATCTGCGCACCATGTCTGTTGAATACCTACGCTCGCTGCTGGGTCACTGCTGGCGTACGTGTGATTATTAAGGAGACTTTGCTTTAACAGTTTTTTGCTTAATTGCCGTAATGTACGTATCATCCTTACAGTATGGTTGTGCAGATATGATCATCATATACATGCAGCCTAGCTACACTAGTTTCTCAAAGGCCCAGTTGGCTCGGCTGCGCTTTTCCGACAGGCGTACGTGTTACTCAGAAGTAAGAAACACTCCATCTCCGTGTACGACAGCTACTTCCTCGAACGGAAAAGCACTCAACCCGTCGTCGTTCGCAGCTGGTGGTGGGAGGAAGCGCCGAGAAGGAGGTTACGTACGTAAAAAAAGAGAGTAGATGCACCTCCCCTGGCGCCGTCAGTCTCACACGTCGCCGGCATCGACAGCGACCACCAACAAGACGAGAGGAGACGCGCGCGATCGATCGAGAAGGCCGGAAAGCTCGCCCGATCCGACGAAGCGAAGTACACGCATATACAGTAAGCATTCACGTTGAAACTGATATCGCGGGCCAACGAAATTAAAGACATTCATGCACAACCAAGGCAAAAACCACACCCGCCCGGAAAGCGCAGCGCGCCGCGGCCAAGTTCATCGCCCGGGGCCGGACGCCACCGAAAAGCGCCCGGAATGCGATGCGTGCGTACAGTACTTGGTGCGACGACGGATCGGTCAGGTTCGGTCGTTTCTACCCACCGATCGAGACGCATGCATGTACAGTTTCTCAACTGCTGCTTGCTTACCACTCGAAACCAACCTCTTGTTAACACAACAGAAAACCAACCGCGGCGGATTAATGGCCCAAGCCATCTAACCATAGCTCGGGGCATTAATCTTTTTTTTTCTCTCGCAATAAAAAAAAGATTAATGCCCAAGCATTGTTAGATATATATTGTATGCACGGGGCCAATCAAAGAATTATGATTTTTTTTGTGATTTCCAACGTAAGTAGAACTATATTAGTGTACTCCTAGATATACCTGCACTATACTAAAAACTGCTAGATTCCGGTGTGAAACCAACAATCGTAATACATAACTCTTTTTGTCACATAATTTATTTTTATAGATATTATTGGTCAAGGTTAACAATATTTAACTTTCAAAAAATAAGGAGTAATTATTATTGTAGAAGACTAATTTATCATCATTTTATGAAGCATTCTGAAGCTAATTATGGGGTAATTGGCATATACTAAGTTCCGTTATTGCTTTCATATATCA
The DNA here is from genome assembly GCA_012490785.1 of Eragrostis nindensis. Taxonomy (NCBI): domain Eukaryota; kingdom Viridiplantae; phylum Streptophyta; class Magnoliopsida; order Poales; family Poaceae; genus Eragrostis; species Eragrostis nindensis. The sequence goes on from JAAXCT010002815.1 coordinate 41,217, forward strand.
TATTAATTTGTATATCCTTTTTCGATCTTGGCAACAATATTTATAATTAAGTTGCTCTGAGTTTCGAAAGACACTTATATTTGTATATCTATTTTTTTCAAAGATACTCTTAACTAAGTTTTTGAAGTGTCAATATGGTAGATGCATGCAATAGGGAATGCTTAACAATAAAGAAACGACATGTCTAAAAAAAAAGGGGGTGGGGGTGACAAATTGCGGTCCAATACAAATGTTAGGACCGTATTGATGCACCAAGCGTCACCTTTAGCGGAGATGATTAGTATTCTGAGCAACTTGCAAGGCAGAGATAAGCTCGAGAAACAGCTCACATTTCATTATTGTTTAGGACTAGATCAAGTGGTTCCTTTGGTCATCATTGTACTCTGCTACAAATCTATGCGTCGATTCAGCTCCCCGATGCAAGTATGCAACCAGAATAAAGGTAATTATTTTTTCTTAAAAAAGAAAGGTAATTCTGTCCAAGAGCATGAAGAAGGAGAAAAATAAGCACAAGTCGCAATGTGGTGGGGCCAGGACGGAAAACAGGAGTTGCTGCAAGTTGCATCGTGTCCCACTTGGTAGCAAGTAGTACGATCGATCGTGTATGTACTGAATTTGGATGATTGATGCTAGCTCATCAGCTCTCTCTTAATCGCTAGTAGTACTACCCTAGATGCTTCAGGTCGATGCCCGACTGCCCGTAGATGTATATCTCTCATCAACTTTCGAGTAAACAATCACGACCCGATAAAAGCCGAATATGCAGTTGTATTTTCACATCGTTTATTGACTTCTTCCCTACGCCTTTTCGGTAGAAGAAACGCAAGTACGCGAGAAATGCCGGTGGTGCGTGAAACTGAACAAATTTAAGAAGCATCGTTGAAGACGACAAGGATACATTTTGTCAAACCAGTCATTACCTTATCAGCTGTTTGCTGTGATCCGCTCACGCAGAGGTGCAGATACAATGGATCACTGCACATCAGCAGAGATTGACAAAACGGCTATCTCCTGCCGGGAGATTAAGTACGGCGTGACATGGGCTAATTGACTCGGTGTTCCAGCCGAACGTTAAGGTGCCATCTGCAGAGCGAAACGTGGAGACGATCAAAGGTTATATATATGAATCATGTTTGACAACTTTATCCTGTATATGAATTTATTTTTTCCAAGGCAGGGACCACTCCCCGAAATTTCATTACCGAAGCTGTATATGAATTTATGTTGATGTATATGTTCAATCAGGTTCACATTGACGGAATCCAAAATGTTTGGACGTTGTCGACGTTTCTTAGCTCAAAAAATGTGAGGGGGAACATACTAGGGAGTATGTACAAGTAGCTACGCCTAATGCAATCCGATTTTACTGCTCAAAAAAATGCAAACCAATTGACTATACTAATCTTATTTAGGAGCCATGTTGGCGCATTTCTCTTTCAAGCATTTTTCTCCATCAGGATATATAATTATGACTTCCTCCGATTGTTTTTATACTCCTTGGCGGAACTTACCAGGTGAAAAAAAAAATTCACTCAGTTGCGTATTACTTGCACCTAATTTAATTGGTGGTGCATTTTCAGCGAGCGAGATAAAAGTCAGAACTTTGATTGGCTCAGCATCAGTTTTAAACGAAATCCAGTGCGTACGACAAATAAAGCCCAAAGTTCAAGAGCCACACTTATTCTGTTCTCTGTATTGCCTGCAAGCTTATTACGCATTGAGCAAAGCATCAGGGAACAAAAAGGTTGGTGGAAATTTGAAATCAATTATGCGGCAGCAACTTAATAATAACAACAACATTCTGAACCCACCTAATCACATCACGAATTCACAAAAAAATTTGATAATCGCGTCGCATGAGTGGACTAGCTAGAATGTACTTATGCACGCATCATTGAACTTGGAACCGTCGCGTACACTGTACCGGACCTCACTACATGACAGAGAATACACATAAAGAAAGCATACAGTTGAACAACTGGTCGGTCAAACAAATCATAACTTGATCGCCATGCTTACCGGCCCACAGGGGCCGGTTAAGCAGCCGTAATTTCTGCGCAGCCATATAATTTGTGAGCAACAAATCGAAACCATTTCTAATTAACGGCCACTTGCAGGTGGACCATAGGCGAGCACAAGGGCCCACATGTAAACGCCTGCTCTGCATCCTTGGAACCGTGCCATAGTTTCCGACGTTAGATAACAGCAGGTGGTCGTCCCAAACCGCGTGGATTATCGTCTGAAATAAAACGGCCATGTAGGCCTGATGATGGTCAGCAACGAGCGAGCGAGTGTGCGTGGATTAAGAGAGAAGAAACGAAAACAAAATGAAAAGCCACCGCTAGCTAGGCCACACCAGAAGAGGATTGACGGGATCATACGGAAGCAGGAGGGAGGAGGGGCTCCTGGTTTTTTTCTTTTGAGGATAAAAGATATTTCATTAATTCAAAGACATGATATAGAGATGGGATGAAAGTCCTCCCATTGAAAGTTTGTTAGTGCGCGTTGCACTGGACAAGATATATTGTGATTCAAAGCCATACAGGAAGTGATACAAGTTGTTGTAACTGGTTCCTATCGCGCTCGTTTGGCTAGCCCATCAGCTCTTGAGTTGTGTTTTCTTGAAATTTTGTTCACTGAGAAGGAGTTGCCTGTGAACAAGGATCCAAATTCTTGAAGTATTGGTCGCAATGACCAATGACCAGGCTGATGTCTTGGGTCCCGAAGTTGTACAGCTGTGGCCACCATCTGGTTGTCGGTGTAGTACGCAATGTGTTGCCACCTGAAATGCTTTGCGAGTCGAGCAGCTAACAGCAGAGCTTGGCCCGCTGCTATTAATGGGTCAGCTGGCTTTAAGTATAATGCTTGAATTGAGATGGTTGTAAACAGTGTTTGCGTCTTGTCGATGATGAAGACGCCGATTCCTGCTGGAGTGGTAGGAGCAATTGATGTGTCTACCTGCACAGAAGCATCAGTGAAAATACGATACTCCAGCGTCCACTGTCGTGGTGCACGGATAGTAGCAGTAGGGGTGTTGTTGTCGGTTGCTGTAGTTGTCGGATACTTCCTATCCTGAAGCACATGCTCATCAGCAGTAGCTTGAGCCTTATGTAGCATTCTATGGACGGTTCAGTCAATTTTGTTGAAACGGAGATCATTTCTGGCCTTCCATAAGCACCAGAGGATGCTGAATATAAGCCCTGCACTAGAATTGTTCGTACCTTGTAGTATCTCTGCAAGTTGTTGATGAATGCCCCTGTTTGTTGTTGGTAGCGCATGCATCCTTAGTCCAAGCTGGGAGTTGAACCATACAGCCCTAGCAAAATCACAGTGTAAAAATAGGTGATCCTCAGTTCCAGGAGCACCACATCTAGAACAATTTCCGTCTGCTGCCGACATGATGCGGTTGACACGAGCACCTGTACTTAGCGCCAACCGTAGCAAGCGCCAAGCAAAAGATTTGACTCATGGTGGAATGTATTTGTCTGGCCAGATTGCACGAAGTTGCTCAAGTACCTACACAGGAACAAAAGGTGGCGGATTTTAGACAGCTGCTCGGATGGCTAGCTGAACATACGCACTTTTAGCTGTGCATACTCCGGTTGTGGTTGGTTTCTAACAAATCAAATCCTGACCTTGTCTAGGAAGAGGTTGTATCTGCAAAATAATGGCGGTGTTCGGCAGGAGGATTTTCCTCCGGCTGCTGCTGCTACTGCTGCTACAGTCTATTTGTTTGCTACAGTGTGCGAATCCTCTGCTACAGTGTTCTCTCTCACTATTGAAACTGTAACTGCAACTGCATCCTCCAACCGAACAGGCTGAATAGCAGTAGCTCCTGGTTACACTGAACAGGCTGAATAGCAGTAGCTCCTGGTTACATGCGATGCATCTGGCTAATCTGTCCCCATTTTCCAAACAAGGATGCTTATTAATAATCGAGTGCTTTGTTGGTAAGCTTTAGAATAAATAAGGAAAGGGAAGCAAAAAGAAAAGGAAAGTGCGTTGGGCCTGGGCCCCACCGGCCCGGACGCGGGCGTCCAAGTGCCCTGCATTTGCACTGAACGGAACACGCAGCGGCGCGGGACGGCGGGAGGAGGACTGACTGGACGAGAGCTGTGCGTGTGTGTGTGTGTGTGTGCATGCACCACGACGGGGTGGGTTGCTCGGTGCGTGAACCGAGGTTCCGTCCGATTCCATTCCAGTGGGTACGCGTCCCGTCCCTGTGGTTGGACGGCAAGGCGGAAACGGGTGGCGGCCGGACGCGCGTCTCACATTGGATTACTCTAATGTTCAAAATCTTGAAAAATCTACATATCTTTTTTTGTTCTCGTCCTTTGATATTTCGCATTGTTTAGTGAACGTTCGTACTGGAGAATTTTGTTGCTCCAATACCGTATTCGGAATGCAAAAAATTCCGCACTGATATATTCTCTCTCCCTCTGTGTAAAGTGAAATCTAGTTAGTAAGAGGAATATTCACCTTTTTTAGTGCGATTTATATTGTTACAGATCATAAAAAGATACTCTCATAATGAATAAATCTAGTTGTTAAGTAAGAGGAATATTTATCATTTTGAGTGTGATTTATATTGTTACAGATCATAAAAAGATACTCTCATGAATAAGTAACAAATAAAATAGAAAATGATAAACACTTTTAAAAAGCGGCCGTAATGCCAGACAGAGCCTTTGAAGTCCATGTAAATACTTGTAACAATAGTTCAAATTCTCCCTAAAATTTCCAAAACAAATTGCAATCTAAATACCTCCTTGCATTTTTTTTTTTTTTGCAATCTATGTAGGTCGGGATGCTCGAATAAAATAGAGGTGGTAGTTTATTTAGCCTTTACATATTTCATGTAAATCAACATTGCTAGCAGTATTCGGTTAAACAAGAAAAAACTACTCACGTAAACATTCCATCTGATAGCCAAGTTTTCGATATCACAATCTCCATCATCAACCTTTTGAACGCGGTCCAAAATTTCAATTTCCAGCACAGTGTACATCTCCTCCTGCTCCAGTCAGAGAGAGAAAGAGGAGGTTCAATGAACCGAGCAGGGCAGATCCAGATGAGAGGGAGGTGCAAAGAATAGCGCCCCAAGTTGGGCAACTTGCTTCCTTGGGCGGCCACCAAATAAAAAGCCGGCGACACCCGTCGGTCCTCCTTCACCGCACCACCTCGCCCTCCTCCGCCTTCCCCCAACCCGTCCTCTTCCTCCTCCGCCATTTTTTCCCTGTCGCGGCAAGGCGATAGGGTTCGGCGCCATTTGCTCTCCCGTCAATCTTCCTTCCCCAGCCATCTGGTGCTTCCTGTTTGTTTTCCTCTTCGTTTCGGACTTGCGGCGTTCTTGGAGGCGTCTGCGTCCCAGACGGCGTTCTTGGTCTTTTGGTGAATCGACATGTCTCCGTTCCACGGATACCGAGGTAAATTTCCCTGCTTTCCTGTGATCATGGAATGATTTGTGAGATTGCGGGCAACGTTGGTAGGAATTGGGTTTCTTGGACTCTGCTGATGGCTGTTTGGTTGGTTTCCTGGATTAGGTGATGGAGCAAGGATTGGCTCCGCTGTCTTCGGCGGCGTCCGGCCGAGGAAGCGCGTGTTCGCGTCGGCGGCCGACGAGGCCGTGACTGCGGCGGCGCCCAAGAGGCAGAAGCAGAGGGAGGAGCCGTCCCTCGACGCGCTCCCAGACGAGTGCCTCTTCGAGGTCCTGCGCCGCGTCCAGAGCGCCCGCGCGCGGTGCGCCTCCGCGTGCGTCTCTCGCCGCTGGCTCGCGCTCCTCGCCGGCATCCGCGCGTCCGAGGCCGTTCTGGCCCCGGCGCCCGCCGTGCCGGACCTCAACCAGGAGTACCTCGGCGAGGACGAGGACGAGTTCATGTGCGACGACGCAGACCTCGAGAGGACCCTCGAGGGCAAGGAGGCCACGGACGCCCGCCTCACGGCGGCGGCCGTCGGCGACGCTCTCCGCTGCCGCCTCGTCAGCGTTTCCGTCCGAGGGAGCCACCCGGCCCGCGGCGTCACCGACACCGGCCTCTCTGCGCTCGCCAGGGGCTGCCCGGCGCTCCGTTCACTTGCCTTGTGGGATGTTCCGCAGGTGACAGATGCCGGGCTTGCCGAGATTGCCGCCGAGTGCCACTCGCTGGAGCGTCTTGACATCACTGGCTGCCCGCTGATCACAGACAAGGGCCTCGCCGCGGTCGCTCAGGGGTGCCCGGACTTGAAGTCGCTGACCATTGAGGCGTGCTCTGGTGTTGCCAACGAGGGCCTCAAGGCAATTGGCCGGTGCTGCGCAAAGCTGCAGGCGGTTAACATCAAGAATTGTGCACATGTTGATGACCAGGGTGTGTCTGGCCTCATCTGCTCGGCGACCGCGTCATTGGCCAAGGTCCGACTCCAGGGTTTGAGCATTACTGATGCCTCTCTTGCCGTGATTGGGTACTATGGGAAGGCAATCACGGATCTCACTCTCGCTCGCCTCCCTGTTGTTGGTGAGAGGGGATTTTGGGTGATGGCCAACGCCCTGGGCCTGCAGAAGCTCAGATGCATGACAGTCGCCTCCTGCCTGGGGATGACAGATCTCGCCCTTGCTGCTATCGCCAAATTCTGCCCAAGTTTGAAGCTTATTCACCTCAAAAAGTGCAGCAAGGTCTCAGATGGTTGCCTCAAGGAATTTGCTGAATCAGCAAAGGTTTTGGAGAATTTGCAGATCGAAGAATGCAACAAGGTTACTCTCATGGGCATTCTTGCTTTCCTCCTCAACTGCAGCCCGAAGTTTAAGGCTCTTTCTTTGGTCAAGTGCATTGGTATCAAGGACATGTGCTCTGCACCTGCACAGCTTCCAGTATGCAAGTCACTTCGTTCCCTGACCATCAAGGATTGCCCAGGTTTCACTGATGCCAGCTTGGCCGTGGTGGGTATGATCTGCCCTCGATTGGAGAATGTCAACCTGAGCGGTCTTGGTGCAGTTACTGACAATGGCTTCCTTCCGTTGATCAAGAGTTCCGAGAGTGGTTTGGTAAATGTTGATTTGAATGGTTGCGAGAATCTCACAGATACAGCTGTTTCTTCCTTGGTGAAGGCACATGGCAGTTCTCTTGCACACCTTAGTCTTGAGGGCTGCAGTAAGATAACTGATGCAAGTCTGTTTGCCATTTCTGAGAGCTGCAGCCAGCTTGCCGAGCTTGATCTTTCAAATTGCATGGTCAGTGACTATGGTGTTGCAGTCTTATCTTCGGCAAAGCAGCTCAAGCTCCGTATCCTCTCACTGTCTGGCTGTATGATGGTCACCCAAAAGAGTGTTCCTTTCTTAGGCAGCATGTCTTCATCTTTGGAGGGACTCAATCTTCAGTTCAACTTCATTGGCAACCACAACATTGCATCACTGGAGAAGCAACTCTGGCGGTGCGACATCCTCGCTTAGAGGAACAAGAAGGTGATTAGTTGCTGGAGATGCTGGTCAACCTTCTCCATATGCAAATATACGACCGTAGTAGTAGCAGCAGTAGTGTTACTTCGGTCAAGCTTCATAGCATCTGGTTTTTGGCTCGTGTTTGTGTCATGGTGGGTTTCCTGTGTGTCTCAGGGCTGGTTGTTTTCCAGAGGGGCTTTTTTCGCCAAGGCTTGTTTTTTGCTGGCATCCTCCTGTGAGGATGTCTGTTCTTTGAGCCTTTGGCTGCCATTAACGTGGCACCCTGCCCCTCCATCCCACTCTAAGCCTTGTGACCACAGTTATCATACCACCATGCAGTTTAAGTCATGTTTGGAGCTCAAGTACTGTCAAGTGTCTTCTTTTCCAGTACTTCTGATATGGAGTTGCAAATGCCAACGCTCGAGTTTATAGCAAGTTCTATTGTCGGTGTCCCCAGTTGAGATGGTTAGCTCCATTTCTTCGGTGTCTCTCTGAGTGCGTATGTTCCAGATCGAGTCGTGTGCAGTTTGTTATTGGTCATGGATGGTTGTAATCTTACGGTGTCTTTTAGGGTTTGCCTATGTTCTTGGGGATCTGGCTTAACAAGGTGTCTACTATAGAGAACCTTGCCATGACAACCTCGTGTGGTTGTTTTTCTTTTCCAGAGACCTGATTTTGCAGGCAGATGGTTGGGTACTGTAATCTTTGCAACATTCGGAAATAATAAAGTCTGTATTTCTATTCTAGTCTCTGTGTCCTGTGATCATATTATACCATCATCACAACATTGTTTTGTTTCATTATGCAAAGTGAAATCCTTATCTTACGAGGAAGCATTTTGTGTGCTTGTGAATTGTAACATTTAGACACGAAGTCATGTTGGGTTTCTAGACATGGCTTGGAACTGATTGATTTTCTTGTTCCACACAGAAGAGTATTGTTTCGACCAGTTCTAGTGCTCTAAAAAGAAGGAAAACCCAATTGGTTTGAAATGATTGGACTGAAAAATAGAGCTTAAAACCTGCCACCTCGTATGCTAAAAGTACTGAGTTCTTCAGCGCCGTTTGAGCTGGAGAATTTGAAACATTGTATGCGAGACAGGCATTTGACGAAAAATTCCAAGCAACCTCCAGAGAACCCGAGTTCTAGGTGAGGCCGCAACCAAGACAACTGACAAAATCCTTGAAACTTGGATTCATTCGAACTGCGCCAGCTAGGTCCAGCAATTCCTTTGATGATGCGCCAGCTAGTGCTCCTTCCTGAGTTCTTCCTCTCTGCGCGTTCCCTGTTTCTCTGGATTTTGATTCTTGCTCACTGTATAAGACTCTTCTGGTTCATGCACTTGTCCCAAAACTTACGCCATTGGCCCGACGAAAGGTGTTGCCGGTCGTTTCTTTGAATATATGAAGCTCGGTGGGATTTGACCTTCGCGCACGGCGTGCAGGTTCATCTGAACTCGGAACCAGCGGTGAACAACACGACACCAAGAGTTGGGTGGTGGTTTAGCTCCTTTAGCACCCGTGACACTTTGTTTATAATTGGGAGCTATACGCCAGTTATACATCGAAATGAACCCAGATAGATAAACCTTTATCGACATGTGTTGCATTCTTCCTCTTTTCTTGGGCGGAAAAAGGAGGGGAAAATTGTCTATTGTTCAGAAAGCAGGTAGGAGATCGTGCGGGTGCGGCAGCTCTGATCGACTGACTAGATGACGAGTCGCTGATCGGCACGAGACGACGAGCGAGCTGGCTTGAAGCAACTGGGCATCGATCGGTTCTTGCAGCTCCGTCCACATTTTGCATCGCACTCGGTTTGTGCTCCTGGCCTCCTGGGAACACAAACCTTATCTGCTAAAGCCAAATGATGGATGGTCACATGACAATGTCGTAGCGAAAGCGTCTAAACAGCAGAACGGATGGAGCTGAGTCGATGCCGCGCCATGGTCACATCACCACGGCATGGCGCCGCGCCTGCGAAGCCTCAACGCCGCGTGGCGCGGTGGCTCATAGGCCCCTCTCTGTTCACCACCAGCGGCCCGTGCGCACAGCAGGGTGATGCACAGCCAAGAGCCTGCCGAGGTACATTGAATCGATCCGACGAGCCGCCGGCGCCGCGGAGGCCACGCTATCCCGACCCGCACCCTCCGATGGCGGCAGAAGGCGGACGGGAGGGCAATGACCCTCCGATGGCTGCTGCTTCGTTCCCCCGACCCGGGGTGGTCGCTATTTCGTTTAGCGACCGCCTCCTGGGGCCGCGGCAACCGTCGGATCGAACCGAGCGGCTGGATCCGAGAGAAGGAAGGCCTAAGCTTGACCCGTTTGTTTGTTCGACCCGTCTGGTTCGGCAGCAATTTCCGCCTTCTGTTGGATTTCACCATCTCCGTTCCTGCTGTTGTGTTGGTTTTAACATGTTCTTGTACTCTTCTTTGAATGCTGAATCCACAGAATATATAAACACAAGTTAACGACGAATACAAAGTTCATTGTGATGGACCCTTTGAACTGTCTGGCCGCCTATTTTTAGGATTCATCTATGTACATGCGCAAATTTTCCGGGTACTCAGATCATGTTCTTTGGATCCGCCTAACAAAAATGTGTGGAATTATATATAGTTACAGGTGGAAGAATCATATATCATATACTATAGGAAAAGAGTGCAAACTTTTTCTGACAGACACCAAATTTATCACGATCAAACAGATATACATGAATTATGGCATTTCAATGTAAACATTCTTTTAGGAAAGTACGGATACGGTGCGGGAGCCTCCATGAGAATTTTCTCATGGAAAACAAACATCAGTCTGTTACATTTGGCAGCAGTAGCACACCGCTCTGATAAAACAAAGCAGAGAGAAGGAGAAAACAACAACCGCTACCTAATTACATCCACAACTAAGGAGCACCAGTCTTCTAAAACTTGTGGGGACGTCGAGACGGATGTGTTCTTGGAGTAGAGTAGCAGTCCAGGGGAGCTGTCATGTTGACATCGTCAAAAAAATTCTCCTTCGTTTCCGCACCAACCACATGAGCGTCAGCAGCAGTGTGTTTCCCACAATCGGTGACTAGCTTTGGAAAGTAGATGGGCATTCTGTGCAAACATCATCAACCGGAGGTATGTGCTCTGGATGGAGTGGCAGGCAGCAAAGAGAGGGTCCATAGCTTTCACGGGGCGAGTTGCAGAACAGACAGTCCGGATATGAGTAGCTAGATTATAGAGGTTATCACGTAAGAATCCAAAATAACACTTGGACCTTCTTGGGGGCAGAATTCGCCCAGTTGTGAATTGTGATGCCAACTTGTTTTGAATCCAGGGAAGGAATTTCAACGTAAACTGGTCGCATAATAACAATACTAGCAAAACAGTTCAGTGACCCTGGATCCCTGATAATGTATAGGAACCTGGCCAAGTGAAAAGAAACCATTTGCACTTATATTTTGGCAGTAAAATATATGGCATTGCATAATGTGACAAAGGCATACCTGGATTGCATAAACAGGGGAGTTCAGTACTTCTCACACGTACCAGATCTGAGGTTTTCCTCCAAAATGATTGGTCAAACTGGTGGCAAAGAGGCAAATTTAGAGTGTTCTTTACATCCAGGTAGAAATACTGGATGGCATGGCTTTGGAAGAACTGTCATGCCGGGTTCTTCAAGTATCATATGCCCGATCTACCAGGCTTTCTGGCATCACCAAATTCAGCAACCTGTCCGTCTGATACATCGACAGTTATGACAAAAAGGGTAAATGCATTCGCAAACGAATTCAGATGCCACGAACAGGGAATGTAATACAAACGGATCAAATGCACCCGATTAAGGAAACATCTCCATCTTCTCCGTTCTCCCCACCCGGCGCGCAGCTGCCGGCGGCGGGGCGGGCCCGGCGCCATCCGTCGGCGGTGGAGATCACCTTCATGAATCATGAGTGCCAGAGAATTTGTGGGATGAATTACCTGGATGCGTACACGCAGGAAGGCGCCGCCGCAGGCCGGGGCGGGGCGGGGGGGGGGGGGGGGGGGGGGGGGGTGGACGGAGGCCGAGCAGAGGTCGCCGGTCGCCGGCGGCGGCCGCCACCTCACCCGCCGATCTCGGGCTCCGTAATTTTGCAAAATGCCCCCTCACATGGATCGCGATTATTAGTCGCGATCCAAATATTTACACATGGCCCCCTGGTTTGGGTCTAAATCATTACAAATCGCGCCCTGGCCTCTGTTTCGGTGTCATCCGCCGCCGCTGGCATCCCGCCCCGCCCGCTGCCGGCGTCCTCTCCTCCCTTGGCCTGCCGGAAGCACAACGCCTCATCTCGGAAACCAATCAACTTCTCAATAACGTGCACCTACACCTCCCCGTTCATCTTCTCCCCGCCTACAACCGTACTCTGGAGCCGCGTGCCATTCCCCACCTCCGAGGGCGCGATTGAGCTCGTACTGGCCGGGGTGGGGATGTTGACGTGATCCGCACCTCGAAAATGGCGCACCTGTGCCGCGAGCCCGCAGCCACGTGGGCGACGATGTTGTGGCCCGCCAGCCCGCTTGTTGGCAGCCGAAGCGACGCAGTCAGCAAGCTCAACAGCGAGCAGAAGAATGGAGCAGAGGTATTGAGCAATGCAGACGAGAAGCGCACACCCATCGCGTTCATTCCAAAACCTGTTTTTCTGTTCATCATAACCTGGAAGCTCCTGCCCAATTGAGGCAGTTCATCCATTCCTCTCTGACCTGTTGTTGCTGCACTGGTCTCCAGTGTCCTGGCTCATGCGTTCGCACGATTTCTGATCCCCCAATACCATAACTGGCGTGACGAAAATATCAGTAGTTTCGTTGAATAAGTGGTACATGCTTTTGCATCAGAAGCTTGACATTCAGGTAGGGGGGGGATCAGGTGACTCAGGTTCATCTGATCTGAACCTGGAAGCTGGAACTCGTGGCAAACAGCATGCCATCAGAGACACTTTGTGGTAAAGTTCAGTATGTAGCTTCGTTCGAGGCGAAAGCCAGGACTTTCTTCCCCTTTTGTGCTGTGATCATATTTATACGATCATGGCTATTGTGCTGTTTCATTATGTAAAGTGAAATCCTTATATTACAGGGAAACTTGGTGCGTGCTTACGAATTGTGAATGGCCTTTTAGACACTGAACTGTACGAACTTGTCTAACTGAGACCAGGATCGTCCAGTCACGCTCGGTTTCTAGACATGGCTCGGAACTGATACTAGTGCCAGTAAGATTTTCTTGTTACGCACAGAAGAATATTGTTTTGACCAGTTCTCCTGCCAAAAAAAATTAGGAAAACCCAGTAGTTTTGAACTGATTCTGAAAAATGGAGCTTTAAAAATGCCACATCGTATGCTAAATGGACATGAGTTCTTCAGCGCCGTGATTGAGCTGGAGAACTTGAATCATTGCCGCTCAGTTAGCTGTATGCGTTTGAGCTGTAGAACTTGAATCATTGCTGCTCGGTTAGCTGTATGCGAGACGAGCATTGACAAAACTCTCCGAACAACCCCAGACAACCAAGTTCTAGGTGAGGCCGCAACCAAGGCAAGCAGTTCCTTTGATGATGCGCCTGTGCTACTTCTGAGTTTTTTTTTTTTTGATAGGTGCTACTTCCTGAGTTGGTAAAGGGGCATGATGGTCGTTCAAGCCAAAGCTCTAGCTAGACTGGTACAATCCTCCCTGCGCATCCCCTGTTTTGCTCTGTATTTTTTATTCCGACTGGTGTGCATGCCCTTGCCCAAAAACCTACGCCATTTGGCCTGACGAAAACGTTAACGCCGGTCCTTTCTTTGAATAAAGCTCGGCGCTTTCGCACTCCGGGGATTTGACATCGGCGCACGTCGTGCAGGTTCTCTGAACTCGGGAACTAGTGGCGAACAGCATGACATCAAGAGTTGGGTGTGGTTATGCTGCACCCGTGACACTTTGTTTATGTAGGGAGCTAAACGCTGGTTACACTTGAAATGACCTGGATAGATTATCTCTATCAACGTGTGTTGTATTCGCTCTCTTCTAGGACGGAAAAAAGGCGGGGGGGAAAACTGTCCATTGTTCAGGAGCAGGTATGAGATCGAGAGGCAGCTCGACGACCGGATGATGAGCCCTTGCTCGGCACGAGACGACCGACCAAACTTGAGAGACTGCAACAATTCCTTGCAGCTCCATCCACACTTGCGTTGCGCTCGGTTTGTCCTCCATCAACCAACAGAATGCTGGGAACACAAATGAGTCCTTACGTGCTAAGCAAATGATCGATGGTCACATGACAAGTCGTAGCGCAAGCGTCTAAACAGAACGGATGGAGCTGCCTCGACGCGGCGTGGCGCCAAGCCAAGAGCCATGCGAGGAACATTTCATTGATCGGACGAGCTGCCGGCTTCGCGGAGGCCACGCTCTCCCGACCGTTGCTGGAGGCAGACGGCGACGGGAGGGAGATGACCGCGGCGTG